>JANAKD010000978.1:0-10908 GCA_027627215.1 Lecanicillium saksenae | reverse complement strand
GACGAGCAGGGCGTCGCCAGCGTGGATGGCGCGCCGGAGGCGGATCGCGGGGTCAATCCTGGGCGAGGTGGTTAGCATTTGCTCGGTGTGCGGTCAAGTGCGCTGATCGCAAGCAGCTGTACATTTTGAAGAGTGGCGCATAGTAGAATCAACCGCCACTGGGATGCCGACGGTAGTTGGTGACAATTGGGGAATCTCGCCGGCGAGATGCACTTGGAGTGACGCGACTGTGGATGCAGGGAGCGATTCTTCAACAAGGTTCGGCGGGTCGGCCGCAGGATCCACCACAGCTCGATCGCAACAAGGCGAGAGCCTCTACATTTTTCGCCCTGCAATCTGCGCAGGCGAACTCTCGCCGTTACAAATCAGTCTCCAGAAGCAAACTCCATCTCTAATAGTTTCAGCTTCTTGCTCAAATCGGCCTGCCATTAGTCACTGCATTCAATAACGCTTACCAGAACGGGGCACAACTCTTCCTTGTTACCGGGGTGGGGATCAGCACCAAAGTCCGAGTCGCCGCCACACTTCTAGCGCTAGGTGCCAATAGTGTCATTTACCAATGAGTTGAGTCTCTACTCACTGGCTCTGCCAGGTAATTTGGGTTAGATTAGATCTCGTATTTATGGTGGGTGGCTGTTTCGTTGATTGGCCATCACTTTCTCCACGGGAGACATGTTGAAAGGAAATACCGACAAGGCATGGTGAACAAACCTAGGACCTCATGGGCACAAGAGAAATTGTTATTGTAAACTCCCCGTACTACTTGCCGACGTCTCGCAATTTCTTGCTCTGTTCATGTTCTTTTCTCCCGTGTTACTTTGCTTTCATCTGCATGGTTAGGCCTCATGTATTTTTAGCACCAGACGCTGCCGCCGTCGGAAACATCAGAGTTAGTCTAGTCAAACTAGCTGGGACAAAGCTCCGAGACATGGCGCCACGAGGCGGGAGCTGAAAAAGGGTCTATTTGAAACTACTTAAAACCCTGTAACCTGCGATTAATATCAGATGTTATATAGACCCCCGCCGCAACTGCCAATCCATTCTCCCGGATCCAGTTGGCCGTCATTAGATCTTACTGCGACTGCACGAGATGGACGACCCTCGTGACATCTGGGCTGGGATCTCGGATCCTAAGGTGAGGCGCAAAATACAGAACAGACTGAACAAACGAACAGAACGTAAGAAACGGCGTCAGTCGTCAATCGTCAATTCGCAGTGCCTATACTTACTCTCTCGGGCAGGGAAAAGACAAGCTCAAAGGGCAGCTAGTGATTTGGGTGTGCCATTAATTCCTCCTGATACATTGCCACCTCACTCGGAGGCGGGAATTTTCAAGAATTCCGGAGCCCCTCAACTTCTTGTGCTTCTGCAACCGCCAGCGGTATCGAAGCATCATGGTGATACCACCCAGCCGCCAGCGTCAATCCTGCCCCCTTCGCGCCAGGAAAGGAAATGGGCGCCAAGATCCCGCATGGGTTGCATCACCTGCAAGTATGTTTTGCCCTAGAAAGCCCTCGGAACCGGTTGATATTGAATGGGAGCTCACATCTACTCTGCTGCAGAAAACGTCATTTACGATGCGACGAAGCCAAGCCCACATGTTCGCGATGCGCGAGATCTAAATCACTGTGTGCCTATGCGAATACCGAATTCACCGCAGCAATTTTACTACCGCAGCCTAGTGCGTCTCAGGGTCTTTGCCATAGTGCAAGCGCCGCAGATAAAGAAAGTTTCCATATAATGCGAAATTTCGTCCTCGTTGACGCCGTCGGCAACTACGACAGCGAATTTTGGACTGTGGATGTGGTACGCGCAGCCCAAATATATCCAGCTGTGTGGCATGCAGGCTTAGCTTTCACTGAAATGTATCGGAGCAAAAAANTATCTCGAACTCGGTCATACTGAAAGATGGAGCAGGAGCAGCCATATCCGGGCTCTAGAGCATTACGGCCGCACAGTTCGGTCAATTCTCGATGCCCTTGGCCAGACTGTTCTCAGTCTGGCGGACAAGAGCGTTGTACTTCTCAGCAGCCTCATCCTCATCGGTTTCGCCTGCCTCAATGATGATATGCAATTTATGGAGACGCATTTGCGTAACGCATTTCAGGCATTTAGCAAGTGGCGCAGCTTGGAATGCCCCGTCAAGCGCTCCTCGCAGGATAACATCATCAGTATCAGCTCCCTTACGCGACAATTTCAACGATTTGAAGCACAGGCTTTTGTAAACTTGAAAAAAGGTGTTTCTTCATCAGATGTACCTCGGATAACCCATGGATGTGGACCCTTGACGTCGACAACGGCGGCATATTCTGAATTCCTCAACCTTAGTACTCCTCTCAGTGAGGGGGTCAAAGCAGCTATAGTCGCTGGCTTAGAAAATGCCCCTATTCCAGAGAGTGTACATCTCCAGCGTCGTCAATTCAAAGCATGGCAGCTCAGATTTGAAGCGTTTTTAGAAGCTCAGCTTTACAATAAATCTGACGAGGAATGCATATTAACCATACAGATATGGTTACTCGCGATAGAAATAGGCTTATTTGTGGAAAGAAGGACTGGCCGTGAAGCAGAGCTCTCGTTTGATGTATGGGGGCCACTCTTCGAAAAACAAACGGATCTTGCTGAGCAGCTACACGCTTTAGTCACCAAGAAAGTCGAAGATCGAAAGCCGATGCTGTGTTTACAGCCATTCTCATTTACTTCAAGCGTCTGTGATGCTCTTGCTGGTATCGCACGATGTCGGATAGGCTCCTTGAGGCGAAGAACAGTCACCGTACTACGGCAGTGGCCATACCAAGATGGCATATCTACTCCATCCATTATTGCGGCCATACTTGAAGCGCGGATGCGAGCAGAGGAGGAAGGGTTTCTGGTGGCCGGTGCTACCCGGCCTAAGGACTGCCATTGTATCCCAGAGCAATACATTTGTGCTTTTCACCGTTGCTCTGGGCATAAATTGGATGTCCCCGACAAACCAGTACGTGGTACATTGCGGCTCTTTCGGTGGGCTGATTCGCCAGGACCGTCACATGAGGTATGGAGAGATGTTGTAATTTCCTGGTAGTATGGCAGCTCAAGTCGGTAATGCAATCGATCATACTTCTGGTCAGTAGCTCTCAGAATGCAATAAAAATATTGCGGCTTCGTCTAGAATTTCCACTTCCGGGGATCTCTGACTCAAAACACCGCCATTCAACCGCGTTTATTGCTCCTTGCCTCAGGCCATCCAAGTTGAAGTGATACTCGACTGGTCTTCCGCGTAAATCCATATTTTTTATGTTTCTACAGCCAGGTTCATTCAGTAGTAATGACTCGACTTCATTCACCCCGTGAATTAATTCTAGCTATTTGCCGAACCATCTTACAATATGGCACTGCTCCGGCGCTAGGTTTCCGAGAAAATCGCGAATTTAAACCATTCAATAACGTAGTATTAAAAAAANGCTCGATAGGTAGCTCGTGCTCTAAACTCCTGATTGATATCCTACGAACTCGAATCTATCCATTTCCACAACCCATCCGCGAATCTAATATATACATGAAAGGACCCATTTAGAATTAGATATGGTTTAGTTGGTTTAGTTAACAAGCTTGTTGAGATCGCGCTTTGCGTTGCGCTTAATGTCACACTTGTTCGAGCCGGCATCGATGCNGACGGTAATTGCCCAAAATTGAGGAGCTTCAGCCGCGACTGGGATACCTATGGGGCTGGCGACAATGGGAGACTCGCCTGCGAGATGCAGTTGGATGGTGTGACGCAACTGCGGGTGCGGGTGAGTGGATGCTCACGCAATTGTCGGGCGGTTCGGCTGCCCGATCCACCACCACTGTTGATCGGCGGAAGACAAGGTCAGCTGCAGACGCGAGAATCCGTGAGTCAAATTATTATCCCACAGAAGGCTGCCATAACAGATTAACTCAAGATGTGCAGTTTCTTGCTTGTCAAAATATGCTACAAGCAACCGCTCTTTTCAGCAAATTCAATGAGAACGTGTCTCTGCCGCTGCTCGGACTCTGGCCGGTGGGATTAGCACCGAGTTACGAGACGACGCCACATTTTCCGCACTAGGTGTCAATAGTACCATTCACTGAGGTACCAGGCTTCTTCTGGTATTGCTAGGTAATTTGATATAAATGAATCTCGTATTTCTGGCAGCAGGTAGCACTTTGCCCCGCGACAGGCGTGCTGCAAGCAAGAAGTACTGAAATCATGCGTAAACAGGCATTGCCACCTAATCAGTGTCCAAGAAACGTTGCTTTGCAAATTCTACATACAATCAACCTCTCACTGTTATTCCTGACGCCCCGTGTTCGTGAGACTACATTGTGTTAATCGCGTTACTTTAACCCAATCTATTTTTGTAACCAGGCGCTACCGGCGTCGGAAACTATTTTCTGTCGGGATACAACGTCAGCGTACCTACCAGTCTAACTGACTCAGTCACAGCTGAGCCTGCAGACGGGGCGCGCACCATGAGGCTGAGCTGAATAAATAAATCAGTTTACTACCCTACAATTGTAGATTGATATATGATATTATATTAAGCCCGTTGTAGCCAATTGTACGCCAATTGTACGCCAATCCGTCTTCCCCATCAAGTCACCTACCTCTTGTTATTGAAATCAGCATGGACAACGACCGTCAGATCTGGGCAGGCATCTCAGATCCCGCAGAACGGCGGAAAATACAAAACAGGCTAAACAAGCGAGCAGAACGTGAGGGCAAACGCAAGGAAGGTCAGACGTTAAGGAATGGTGGAAGCTAACGTCTCCCCGAAGGAAAAAGGCAGGCTCACAGGGCAGCTAGTGATTCGTTCGCGCTCTCCTTTCCCGATGCTCCGACATTGCCTGCAGAAACAGAGGTAGCAATTATGAAAAGTGGCATGATACTGCAAGCTCTCGCGCTTCGGCAATCAATACCAGAATCGAAACAAGCTGCTAGCGCAATATAATCGCCAAAGTCAGCGATGGCATCATCGCGTGCCCAGAGGAAGTGGGCGCCAAAAACTCGAACAGGATGCGTCACTTGCAAGTATGCTCTATCCCAAGAACCCCTTAAATCTCATTTTATCTCTTGGATCTCACCGCTTTTGAGCAACTTTTTAATTTTACTCCTCTACAGGAAACGTCATTTACGATGCGATGAAGCAAAGCCAATCTGCCGTCGATGGCCAGATCGAATTTGGCGTGTGGTTATGCTGGGCTGGCAACGGCAATTACGTTCATATTTCAGCAACCCAGCACACTTCAAGGCCTTTGTCGTGACGCAGCCGCTTCAGATCAGGAAGCCTTTTATGCCATGCGGACTTTTGTTTTCATGGATGCCGTGGGCACGTACGACCAAGACTTCTGGCAGCTGGACGCGGTACAAGCGGCACAAACCTATCCCGCTGTTTGGCATGCGGCATTTGCTTTCACCGAGAAGTACCGCAGCAATAGGTATCACAAGGTGGACCATAAGAAAGGGCTGTACTATCAGATACTAGCGGAGGAGCACCATGGTCATACGGTTCGATCTGTCCGGGATGTCGTTGGCCAATCTGCCATCAGCTCTGCTGAGAGTTCTGCGGTGCTCCTCAGTAGTATCCTGCTCCTCGGCTTCAATTGCCTCACCGACGATGCTGCCATGAAGAGAGTCCATCTTCGCAGTGCATTTGAGGTATTTGATCAGTTGGAGAGCCTTGAAAGCTCCATGGCACAGTCTGTACCAGGTAGTGTTGTCAGACACAGCGGCGTTGTTAGGCAAGTCCCACGATTCCGATCACAATGCAGCATTTCCTCCATACCAACCATATCAAATTCTCCCGTCAATTGGTATGTGATTTCAGACTGTGACTCATTTATGTCTTTAACGGACGCATACGATGAATCTCTTCAGCTTGGTGTTCCTTGCTCACAGGCTATCAGGGCTGCCGCGGCCGCTGTGGAGACAGATCACCCAGTTCCAGAGATTATATACATATGTCGCTTACAGTTTAAGAAATTGAAGTCGAAATTTCTTGCTTTCCTGCAGTCGCGGTTTAGCGAAGATGCGAATGAGGAAGGTCTACTTAGCTTGCAAATATGGTCCCTCGCCATGGAACTATTGCTATTCCTGAGGAGGCGGCGCGGTATTGAGGCCGAACTCGAATATGATGCATGGGCGCCAGTATTTGAGAAGCAGGCAGCTCTTGCTGAAAAATTGCACGGCGTGCTCAAAAGGTTGGCGGCAGCTCGACAGCCTATGCTTCCTCTGCAGCCATTCTCGTTCACATCCAGCGCCGCTGCCATGCTGTTATCAGTTGCACGGTACCGCAATGGCTCAGTACGGGGCAAAGTTGCCTCTATACTCCGGGAGTGGTTATCACAAGATGGAATGATACATTCTGGCACGGCGGCGGCTATGATGGAAGCACGGACGCAGGTCGAAGAAGAAGGGTTCCTGCTGCAGGGTGCAGCCCGTCCCGAGGATTGCAAGTGTATGGCACCAGAATACATAGGTGCTCTTCACCGGTGTCATAGACACAGACTTGAGCACACCAGTCCAGGACGTGCTATCCTATACATGTACTTTTGGCCTAGTTGGCGAGCGCCGCTCGACCTGGTTGAACGGGCAGTGCCGATCTCTTGGCAGCCGGACGGTCCTTACCACGCGGGGCAGTAAAAAACGGCATTTTTTTACGACTTCATGTGAGGGTTATCTTAGCAGGTGTCATACAGCCTTGCATTATTCACTGTTGGAGTAATATTCATGGCCGTGGGAGATACCACGAATGATTATCTGGCCTACCACATGGAATTTCACCATATGGACTCTACGAATCTACTCTAAATCCACATCATGTTATCAAATACCGTGGAAGGTTAATCTCCAGATTCAATTACGCGTATTTATTCAAAGCCATGGGTATTTTACCGAGCCGTTTTGATCTTCAAGGTTTTTCATTTAAAGCATCAATAACATCATATTCAGAGAACTTCTGGCAGCGGGCAGCTGCTCCAAACTCCAGATTTACATCGAAAGAACTCAATCCATAGCCCGTCCCTGAGCAAAATATTACAAAAAGGAAAAAAAACCATTAAACATCTGAAATGGTTTAGTTGACAAGCTCGCTGAGGTCGCGCTTGGCGGTGCACTTGATACCACACTTTTTCAAGGAGGCATCAATGCCGCCGGTAGTTGGCTAGAATTGAGGCAGCCTCACCAGCGAGATGCAGGTGGGTGGATGCTGTGGTCGCGCGGCCGCACGATCCACCGTTAATCGACGGCAAGGTTATCGCAACGGTTAAGTTTTATGCACACTCGAATAGTCGCCACTAAAATTATTGTCCGACAGAAAACTTCAAGCCACCCAGCTTCTTGCTAGTCAGAATATCTTACCACGAGTCATCGTATTCAATAACGTTAGTCAGAAGGGGTGCAGGAAGGTGCCACGCAGGATATAAAGGCAAATGTACCAAGGCCTAGTGTCGGCGTCTACTTTTTGGCATGACAGAAGGCCCTATTACGGAAGTCTGCATCAGCAACAAATTACGAGACGCCGTCACGCATCCACTGCGGTGCCAAGCCTCTCGTCTAGCACTGCTGGTAATTTATAATAGACCGTTAAGACCGATCTCATACTTTAAATATGTAGCTGTTGTCTCCCCGAGATTTGCGTTGAAAACAAGAAAGACTGAGACGATATGGCGAAGACATGCACGAGGTGCTAGCGACAAGATACGTTTGATGAAAATTTCGCATTGCTCGCCGTTATTCTGTCTCTTTTTGTTCTTCTGTTGTCGTGTTTTGCCCTTCCTTCTTGGACTCGATTCATTTCGATGCAGACGCGACGCCGTCGGAAATTATTTCAGCCAGTACAGGGCGTCAGATTGGCTAAGCCTCACGGAGTTAGAGCCGAATCGGACAGACACGGCGCGCTGAAAATCGGTCCTGCCGAATCGGTTTACAGCCCTGTACTTGCATATTAATATGTGATACTATATAACCCCGTTGTACGCGATATTCAACTAATATATCTAGACGATGAATGCTGCTACATCCCTTTATTAAAGCTTTCGCTACAACAGAGATGGATCACGACCGTGAGATATGGGCAGGCGTTACAGACCGCGCAGAGAGGCGGAAAATACAAAATAGGTTGAATAAGCGAGCAGAAAGTAAGTAATACACACATTTATCACTGAAAAAAATATCCGAGCTGACACCTCGTTCAGGAAGACGGCAATTACATCGGCCAGCGAGGGACTCAGCTGCATCGGCCATCCCTGGTACTGGCGAGTTGCCCCAAACCCCAAAATTAGGTACCTTTAAGAATGGCGGAATACCTCAACTGCTTGTGCTTCGACAGCCTCCAGTGGAGTTGTATCATTCCGTTATTGCAACGCGACCATTCGAGTCGCAATTACCAGTCGCCCGTGGCAGAAGGAATTGGGCACCAAAAACCCGTACCGGGTGCAGCACTTGCAAGTACGCTTTGCTCTACGCAGTCTTTTCGGCATCTTCTTTCTGGACTTTTCTCATTTTATCTCTCTTCTCCATAGGAAACGTCATTTGCGATGTGACGAAACCAAGCCCATCTGTCGGCGATGCGCAAGGTCAAGTCTGGCCTGTGGCTACCGGAGCCTAGAGTGGGCATTTTTATATTCGCAGCCCAGCACTGTGCAGGGTCTTTGCGTCGATGCTAGCTGCGAAGATAAAGAGACATTCCATTCTATGCGGACCGTTGTCCTCACTCAGCTGGCTGGAGCATATGACAACGAGTTCTGGATGGTCGACGCGGTACGCGCGGCAGAGACCTATCCGGCAGTCTGGTTTGCTGGTGTGGCTCTGACTGAGATGTATCAGAGTATTGCACATGCTAAAATGTCTCGCTCCCAGCAACTCAGTCGCAGAATACGGGCCATGGAAAATTACGGACGAGCAGTTCGCTCAATTCTCGATGTTACAGGCCAAGCCTCCGTAACATTGGCAGACAAGAAGGCTGTCATCCTCAGCAGTCTCCTGCTCATCGGCTTCTGCAACCTAGAGAATAACGTGCTTAAACTGACAGCGCACGTCCGCAACGCATTTCAGATACTTAACCAGTGGCAGCTCGGGGGCTCCCTCGAACAGAGTTCTGAGTCGGGCAGTATTATCAACACCAGTTCTCTGATCAGACAATTGCAAAGATTTGAAGTAGAGTGCGCTATACTCAATATTCCGCATGCATTTCTGAATGAAGGTATAAGAGCTGTTCCGGCCTCCAGTTCTTTTACATCAGCTTCGGCCGCATACACCGAGTTTCTATCCATCAGCCCTCCCTGCATGGCAGCGATCATGGACGCCGCAAAAGCAGCACTATCAGAGAAGCCAATTCCAGAAAGTGTTCTTTCGTGTCGCCGACTGTTTAAACAATGGAAAGCCAAATTCGTTACCTTGCTACAGGCGAGAGACCATGACAGTTCTGACGAATGTCTGTTAAGCTTGCGAATATGGTCTATTACAATAGAGATAGGCCTCTTCGTGGAAAGATCTGGCCTGCTCTGGAAGGAACTCGCCTACGATGCTTGGAACCCGCTATTCGAGAAGCAGCTCGATCTCGCGGAGCAACTCCGCGCTGCAATTACCAAGAACGTAACGGGTCAGGGCGGTCAGCGCAGTCGTCGCCTGTTGCAGCCCTTTTCATTCAGTAAAACGATAGCTGACGCGCTAGTTCTGGTGCATCGTTGCCGAGTTGGTTCTGTACGGCGGAGGGCCATCGCACTACTGCGGAACTGGCCACATCAGCAAGGTTTGGGCAGCAACTATCTGGTAGCGGACATAATGGAGGCAAAGACGCAGGTTGAGGAGGAAGCCTTCCTCTTGCCTGGCGCGGCGCGGCCCGCTGGATGTCAATGTGTCGCACCACACTACATATGCCCTTTGCATCGGTGCATAAAACAACAGGTTCGTCAGCCGGAGCAGCTTCGATCGGAAAATATGGTTTCAAGTCAAACAGTAGTGCGCCTATTCTTGCCAGCGGATTTACGGGGACCACAAAACCTGGTAGAGAGAACACTCACACTGAATCGGCACTATGTTGAAGATTGGCTTTAGAGATGGGTTATACCCAGTATAAAAATCACATTCGCAAGTCCATAAAACTGGCCAGACTAAACTGATACTAATAGCCCTGGTAATATATCGCTGTCACCACACAGTGGCCACGCAGCAGCCTTTGTAAAGGGATTCTATAGTGTTTTGATTTTCCGTTCCAGCTCAGCATCAAGGCTGGGTATGCGCAGCTGCAAGCTCGCTCAGCTTTTCTGTCACGGGCTAACAACGGCACTTTAGTGCAATTTACTGCCAGAAGCGTGCTCATCTTTGTGGAGGAGAAAATTCTCCATCAAATTGTTCAATGCTTCATATTTATGCAACTATTGGTAGCTAGCCTCGACTCCAAACTCCCAATTGATATCATTAAGAACTCAAATCTATCCATTTCCAAAACACAGCCGTGATTCTAGTATGTACGTAAGAAGAGCGAAAAGGAATTCATTAGGAACTTGTCTTGGTTTAGTTGACAAGCTCGCTCAGGTCGCGCTTCGCGTTGCGCTTAATGCCACACTTGTTCAAGCAGGCATCGATGCCGAGGGCAATGTTGGCAGGGATGGCATGGCGGAAGGACTCGATGTCCTTGCCCTCCAGAGTCTGGATACCGCCCAGGGTAGCACCAACGACGTCAGGGCGCAGGCTGAAGAAGTTTTGCGCAATTGTGTTTACGCCAGCGTCCGCGTCAGGGAACGCGGCCACAAAGACGGCATCCGTGCAGTCGGGGTTGAACTCCTGGTGGATGGCGCCCTGGGGGAAGACGGCCATCTGGAAGGTGTCCAGGGTGTTGGCGATGGGCGTGGCGCCGTTCTCGAGCACAAAGTTGGTGACGAGGCGGCCCTGGACGATGATGTTGAGCT
>JANAKD010000977.1:0-10914 GCA_027627215.1 Lecanicillium saksenae | reverse complement strand
GCGAGGGCCTCTTGCCCTTCTGAGGTATCTTTGCCGTCTCCGGCTTCTGTGGAACGGCGTGCGTTGCCGGCAGCGTCGTGCGCCACGGCGCAGGTGCGAATAGTTGTATACTGCGACGGTTCGTTGTTCACGTTCAGCGCGAAGAGCAGCGGTTGGTGGCAGTTGGAGAGATGGTCTCGGTCGTACAGCTGTGTCCAGTTGGCGGAGTTGGCGCCGACTTCGGCGCACGACTTGGGGCAGCCATTGACGAGAGGGAGGGCCCAGGGGTCGTTGTCTGGAAATACTGTTTCCGGTGGCTTGAAGTCTTTAAGAAGCTCGTCAATGTCGATGTTTGAGACATCAGTTGCTCGCACAACGGGCGCGCTGCTCAGCAAGCCGAAAATGGCTACCAAGGCGTGAATCCGCATTGTATCAGAGTGTGTCGGGTGCTCAACACTGAAAGTCTTATAGAAATCTGTGTCATTTTGCTTGAAGTTGCACGGCCTCGGAGGATCTTTATACCCACGAGATACGGCTTCACCGGTCTATTCCTAGACGCATTGCCGGTTTCTCTTTGGGTTCCGGAGCAGCTCTGAAAATGAAAATACATTATCAATGGGTCCAGGCACGCCACAGACCAGAGCCCGTCCAATGGAGCAGAAAGAAAGTAGTTGGTTAGTTGCAAAGTTGTTACTGAGCGCCAGCAGTTATATTCCACTTTTGTTAGACGAGCGGGTCGGTCGCGAGGCTCGTTCATGCTCGCAATATCGGGTTCAGCCACCCTTAGTAACACCAACAGTGGTTGCTTACTGTGAAGTGTAAATTAAGAAACCGCATTAGCATTTACAGCATTTCAAGTCCAGGCTTAACTTGAGAGCGCGAGTTCGCGAGGGCACCGTGAGGTATATACACTTGGGGCATATGCACGAGCCAGCGACTGTGCAAGTCACTGTGCTCCTTGTCAGTCAGCTCCTCGGTTCAATTCCAGCGGGCCACTGCTTCTACGCCATAGTTTTAATCATCCGACTGCAGACTCGGCTAAGCTCCGCCTTTGCGAGATGAAATTTCTTCGTATCGTATTCGCTATGGTACAAGAAGTCATGCTGAATGACAAACCCGAAATAGTTGAGGATACGCAGTTGTGTTTGCGATCATCGCAGATTACGGACACAGCGTGAAGAGAATGCTGATCATCTTAATTCATACTTGATGTAGTTTTAAACTTGTTGACGGTGTTCTCACAGATGTTGAGCCCAATGTGATTTGATGGTGTCATCATTAAAGTTGTGCAGCCACAAGTAAATTATATCACGGCGTCTTGCAACATTCATGTACAATAGATCCAAAGAAAATCAATCGCTGATAGAATTAAATCCAAAATGAAATCGCTAAACTCCAAAACCAGAAAGGAAAAACAATTAGTAACGCATAAAAACATCTCCGTCAACGCCGTGCTCGTCAAAATCGTGCGCGCATCTGCTCATAAAAGTCCAAGAAAAGCCATAAATACAGTACAGGTTTGGCCTGCTAAACCTGCAGGATTATAAAACAATTAAAACGTCAAGAGAAAATAAGAAGAGAAGAAGAAGAAGAAGAGAAGAAGGGCCCTCAAAAGCCTTTCCCAGGGGCTGATGAATGCGCAGGAGCCTGAAGACTCCTGCGGCTAGAGGATTTGCGTGGAATAGGTGGCACTTTGCTCTCCAGCACCCACTCAGGCACCGGCGGTGTCATTTTTCTTTCTTGTACTGGCAAGGTCTCCTTGTCAACCACCTTTTCTTCAGCAATGTCACCGGCCATCTCCTGAACGAACTGGCTGCGGGACATGGTCGGCAGGCTCCCGCTTCGCACGCGAGGGAGATGGCGAACTGGGCCATGCTGAGCAATAACTTGGCCGGCATCAGGTGCAGCAACAACTCTTGTCCCTGGTGTCAGGATAGGCGGAGTGATAGGGGAGTCTGAACGGAAAAGAGGATGGATGTGCAGCTCGCTAGGGCTCACTGGAACTCTGCCTCGCGGTGTTGGGCACCTAGTCGCAGGGCTATGGCTACGGCTACGCTTGGGAATTCGTCGTGGAGGTGGCGCAATATCCAGAATATTTTCCGGGTTGATGCTGCCTCGAGGACTACCTGGAATGGTTTCCAGTGTGTAGGTGCGGCTAATGGGCGAGCTTGCTTCGATCACCGCTTGACGATTGCGCTGGTCCACCGATGACGTATCCCAGGTGTCAAAGCTTTCCTGAGTGGTATTTGGATGCGTAGTTGTGTCAATTGCCAGAGTTTGCATGCTATTTTTGGCATGAAGAAGTCTGGTGCGAGATGATGTGTGACGGATCGCTTGAGGGAAAGCGAGCTTGAGCGGGTTAGCGTGCACAAGCTTTTTGCGCAGCGAGGGCGGGGTGTCTTTCAAGCCGAAAGATTCGGACTCTTCCGAGTCGCTCGTTCTCGGCATGGTCTGGCTATACCGTATGGACTTGACATATGCGGTCGGTGACCACGGCGAAGTCTCTCTCGTCGCAAAGAGGGTGCGAGGGCCGGATCGCTTTCGATGTGTTTGCGCAAAGTGGATGGCCATGAATGCGATCTGACTAGTGACGGCGAGAGCCAGCATCACCGCAACGCTAATAATTTTTGACGACCGATGGGAGCGGATTCGATCGTCGTCGGTGCTAGATGTCTCCATCCAGACCAATGTGAGAGCACCCGCAGCGAGCGAAATGAGGCTGGCCAGCACTCCCAGGCCAAAAGCCACAGAGGTGTAAGGCCGAGAAAGCTCTCGGATCTTCACTATTGCGTGCGCTGAAATGAACCAGGACAGGACTATCAGAAGAGTGCCCTGTAGAGCCGCAGCGGCAATGGCAGTGGCGGTTCCGGCGGGGAGACTGGACAGATCTGACGATAACATGGCGAGGCATGCTGTCGCACCGGCCGTCATACAGACAGCCACGACGGTGAGGGTAGCAAGTGCTATTCGGCCCATTGTGAAGGAAAAGTTGCGCCTGAGCGGTGCACAAGGCCAGAGGGTTGGCAATGAAGAGCGTGGGCGGCTCTTAATAAAGAAGAATCCTCACGGCAGAAAAAAGTGCCGTGAGATAGGATAGCCCCTGCGGTGAGGAGTCGAGAAAAACAACTATTTTTTGTCGTCGGAAGCCGGTAATTTCTGCGACGGGCGCAACGTCCCTTAATGTCGTGGTCGGATGTTTGCTGTTTCTTTTGGCAGTGTGGGGTGGAACCTGACACTGCGGTTTGACGTCTAAGTGATAAGCCAGGCAATAATAACAGTCGGGTGGCTGCAGATGGCTGCGCAAACAAAGCGGCGAAAAAAGAAAGCCGGAGAAAATTTTGCAGATGCGCAGAGGAGAAGTCGGAGATTTGTTCGTTTTGGCGTTTAGGGGTTGTGAAAAGAGGTTCTGGGCAGGACGACGGTAGAGTGGCCGCAGATATTGATCTTGGTGGCAGCAATGACTGCAACAGTAACAGCCCAGCACGGACAACAGCGGGGTGGTGTGATTCGGTATCAACAGCAACGGCCGGGCGAAATCCAACACAAGTAGGAAGAGTGTGGCCTGTCAGTATAAACAATTGGGGGGCTCTGGACGATTGGAATGCAAAGGCTCGGGTGATGAGCCAATGGGCGTTGTATGGTGGTCAAATGAGGCTAGTCCGGTGCCTTGTAAACGGAGCTGTGGAATGGGCCTTTCCCAATTGATCAGTGGTCGACGGAGGAGCAAATGGGTCAAAGACAAAGGGAAGCCAAGAGATGCCAGAGTTGCGCAGCGAAAACGAATGACAAGGTCGGAAGCTCACGACCTGAAGCGCACAATGGCAAAGGCGAAGGGAAGGCTGAGAAGAAAAGGGAAGACATCGTGGGGTGTGATGAGGGGAAGAGGTCTTAAGTCTAATTCGAGGAGGGCAGCGGAACGCGTTTCGCCAAACCGGCAGCGTGGCATACGGGAAAGAGAGGGCAGCAGTCGAGATGAGCCCACATGGATGGATTCGACAAATAGAAAGGCAGGGCAAAGGTTGCACGCAGAGCTGAACTATCGAGATGGTGGGTGTAGCGTGCTACGCTCTGCTTCGTCCGTTGCTGCAGGGGTAAGTTACCAAGCAGGGTGGAGAGGCCGGCTGCACGTAATGATTGCGCCAGGCGTAGCGGACCCATAGAATCAGACGCAAGGATATCACCGATCGTATGGCGAGGGTTTGTGTTTTTTTAGCTTGGTTATACTTTTTGGCCATGCTGTCTCACTGCAATCACGGCTGCGCAGTGGTTATGGAGGGAAGAGGGGCCACCAGCAGCCAAGCTTCTCCCCAAACGGCTTCCTCCTGCAGCAGCATGCAGCATTAGACGCCGACACCAGCGGATTGGAGAGTTGCGACTTGTTGACATAGACATGCTGCATTCCAGTCATCCCGCTCGATACGTCACTTGATGGGATATCCTTGCAGGAGAAGGTGACTGCCAGTCTGGCAGTGCCGTGGCCGGAGGTCGTTGTCCAAGCAGAATGGTGGATCATCCAGCGCTATACTTGTTTGGCGAGCTGAAAAGAGCATCCGAGTCTGCCAGGTGGCAAGGTGGTTAGCACTTGTTCAGGAGCAGGTCGAAGCTAGAAGGTGGGATGCTACCACTCTGTCGTCGTATAAGGGTCTGAAGTTTATCGTTGGTGTGCTTCATGTCAACCTTCCTTGAGGTTATGGCAGGGTCGACACGACGAACCCAAATCGAGGCTACCAGCATGCAGAGTTGTTGATGCCCAAGCGTCTCAACAATGAATCAATCGGGGGCAGAATCTGAATACATGGAGCCGATTGTTTTTGATCCATGAACAGGGCGAAGAGGTGGTGATTCTGGGCGCGCCCCGCAGAGTCTGGCCGGAGAGCAATTTCGCTTGTTTCTCCCCACCATCTCAGTTTGTTCTTGGTGGATGGGCAGTGAGCAGTGATTGGCGGCGAGGGAGGGGGAGCAGGAGAATAAAGTTTATGCGCTGGACGCGTCGTGAACGCGTCGCCGCCACTGAGGATCACAATATCTAGTTGATGGCGGCTCTTGTATTCAACAGTGGTCTCGGCATCTGGTGATTGTGGAAGATGGAGAGGCGGATTTGGAGGAAGCTCAAGCACAGGCAAAGCAGGTCTCCGTTTGCACTGCCAAATTCGTTTTCCAGAGTGCCTCCCTTAATGCTGCGGCAAGGAAGACAAGTCCACTAAAAAGATAACTAATACCACGTTTATATATATATATATAAACGTTACTATTTCTTATAATTTTTATTATTCTAATATTTCTTATAATTTTCATCATCCTTGCATCGCTTCAACCGGCTGTCCTTTTTGTCACCCCTTGGGCGGGTGGTTGGGGCCATGGTTGCCAGCCTTTGCCCAGCTGGCAGACATTTTGGTGGACAGCTGGCATGCGCTGGCAAACAGACGGCAGCCTCTCCAACGCTCAGACTCTCAGGCTCTCACCAAAGTCTTGTTTTCCACCTCCAAACCGCGCCCCCTCCCGCAAAAAGCAAACACCTTCCGCACAACGCCGTGTCTTGCTACAATTTCATCTTGTTCCATCGCCTTGACCATCGTCATAGACATGCAGGCAGTCGGCCTTCTAGCGGCAACTTGGCAGACGCGCCTGGTAATCTTATTTTGCCCAATCGCAGCTTCTCCCGTCCCATGGTCATGCTTTTTCGTTTTTCCTTCCACCGTTGTGGCTCTGCCGGGCCAGGCACAAAGCGCAGGCTGTTCGAGTCTGCGATAGCCAATTGAGCCGACTTTGTTTTGTTTCTCTCCTCGGTATTATAACATCGCTAATCTTAGACAGTGGCCAAATATCGTCTTAGGTTCTTGGTCTCTGTTATACTCAAGGCGAGTTCGATATGCCGAGACATGGAGTTAAACGTCTGTATAAGCCCCAGCACGAACACAAAGTCCCTGCACAAAGTCCCTCCCTCGTACGATGGCCATCGTCCAATGTCAATCGACAAACAGGAAAATAGGGGATAGATCGCATTCATGCCCATTTTTTTCTCACGTACGGATGCATTGCATGCAAGCTCGGCGGCACTGACGCTTTCTTTTTTTCGACTTATTGTTTTTTTTTTTTTTGCTTTTGCCAGCCATTTCATGCCAAGGCGGACGACATGGGACGGACACTGCCAATTTCACCATGCATCCTCGCATGCCCATTGCCCCTTCCGCCAGTTAGTGATTCAATGCAACGCAGTAAAAGTAAAACTACGGACGAATTCAAATTGTAATCATAGAAAATGCCATTGTAAATGGCTGTTGTTTAGCCTTAGGCGTCCAGTCTACATTCGTTGCGCTGACATCATGGACCCTCTAAACCGCTACTGAGACAACCTGCCGCCTGCGATGTTGCCCTCACCAACCCAACTCTCTCAACAGCCATCACTAGCATTATACAACACCGATTGACTCAAAACAAAATGGCCAAGGCCAGAGTCATCTATTGGTTTCGCACAGACCTGAGATTACACGATTCTCCAGCTCTGAAAGCTGCCTTGGACCTCGAACCTGAAGTATTATGGCCGATCTTCACCTGGGATCCTCACTACGTGTATCGGGCCCGGGGAGGACTCAACAGGTGGCAGTTTCTGTCAGTACACAACAACAATTCGCCTTGTACAAATCCTCTGTGTGCTAACCGGTATCCCGTCTTTAAATTTCGTCAGACTGGACTGTCAAAATGATTTATCTGCGTCCATCACCAAGCTCAACCCCAACTCAAAGCTGTTCCTACTCCGTGAAGCCCCCCAGACTGTGTTCCCCAAAATCTTCAAAGCATGGGGTGTAACGCATTTAGTATTCGAAACAGATACTGACAGGTATCCTCGTGAAAGAGATGCCGTAGTCGAAGCTGCTGCCAAAAAGGCTGGCGTCAAAGTTATTACCCGCTCCGGCCGCACGCTTTGGGATAGCGACGGGATCGTCGCCAAGAACAATGGCAAGCCAACAATGTCCATCACCCAGCTTCAAAATGCGGGCAAGAAGATCGGCCCCGTGGAACGGCCCATCCCAGCGCCGACGAGTCTGCCCGACCCGGGAGAGATGCCGCTCGATTTTGAGCATGACCAGCCTTCTGGCAAACCAGATGTCAACTCGGGACAGCGCGCCAAGGAGGATACTGAATATCAAAGTATTGCCGGTCCGAAGGGGGATTTCGGAATCGAGAGAATGGAAGAGCTTGGTTTCCCATCCGCAACAACACCGCACAAGGGCGGGGAAACGCGAGCGCTCAAGATGCTGGATGACATTATCAAGAACAAGGATTACACTGCTACATTTGAGAAGCCAAAGACAAGTCCCGCCCAATTCGAGCCCCAATCAACCACCCTCCTCTCGCCGTTTCTGCACTTTGGAGCTCTCTCCGTCCGCGAATTTTACTGGCGAGTGCAAGACGTGGTCGATAACTACGGTAAAGGTGCCTCTCAACCGCCTGTCAGTCTTACCGGCCAGCTGCTATTTCGAGACATGTACTTTGCTGCACAGGCAGCCATCGGGCCGGAGTTCACCCAGACGCTCGGCAATGGTCACTGCAAGTTCATCCCTTGGCATCTTCCTTCCAAGGTGAATCCGCACACGGGCATCAGCACAGGCGAATATCACATTGACTCCCCCGAGGCGGAGAAGTGGTTCCAGCGGTGGAAGATTGGCATGACGGGCTTTCCTTGGATCGACGCGCTCATGCGTCAACTGCGGCAAGAAGGCTGGATCCACCATCTTGGCCGCCATTCCGTCGCGTGCTTCCTCACCCGCGGCGGCTGTTACATCGACTGGGAGCGCGGAGCCGAGGTCTTTGAGGAATTTCTCCTCGATCACGAGCCCGCCTGCAACGCCGGCAACTGGCAGTGGCTTTCCTGCACTGCCTTCTTCACCCAGTACTTTCGCATGTACAGCCCCATCTCGTTCCCGCAGAAGTGGGACAAGAATGGCGACTTTGTGCGCCGCTGGGTGCCCGAGCTTAAGGATCTGCCAGCCAAGTACATCTACGAGCCCTGGAAGGCACCGCTGGTGGATCAAAAGAAGGCCGGCGTGCGTGTCACGGGCGATGGCCTGTCGTCGTCGTCGTTGCCGTCGTCGTCGTCGTCTGGCGACAAGGGCAATACGTACCCCAAGCCCATATTTGACTTCAACGAGCGGCGCGAGATTTGCATGGCGGCGATGAAGACGGCGTACCAAGCCAACTTGCTGGGCAACGACGAGCGCGTGGCGGATGGAAGCTGGGCAGACTTGTTTCCCGAAGAGGGCGAGCACGCTGGCCTTCGCGATCTCGATTTCGAGAGCGACGACGGGGAAAAGGCAGACGAAGGCGACGAATCTGACGATGCAAATCCGGGAGAGAAACGGACCGCCAAGTCCCAGCAGGCATCATCGAAAAAGCAAAAGAAGTAGCAAGGCAGTTACAGCTGAACTTGAATCGTATCAGCGAGTGGGTATTCTATATATCATATACATTAATAGATGTTGTACAATAAATACAGCCGGTATTGGCTAAAATGTCGCTTTCTTGTTGCCGAGGTGTGAGAGCTCTTCGGCCCATTTTCGATGCTCTTCCGCATCCCTCGAGTTCTCCGCTTTCGCCGACTTATCCAGCTCTATGGCAGCCATGTCGTTGAAGACATCGAGGAAACCCACGCAGCCCATCCTGAACATGTACTGCGAAGCGAGATCGGGATCCTTGTCTCGCAATATCTTGCCCAGAGGTCCGTCGGCCTCAATGTAGCCCTCGTCCGACAGCTTGCGGAGCACGGCCTCGGCCTCGTCCGTCTTGCCTCGCTTGGCCAGCGTCCGCCCCAGCGAGATGCGTGCGTTGGGCTCCCAGTTCCCCAGCTCGCCCTTGGACTCGTGGCGCCGCAGCGCCTTGCGGAGCATATCCTCGGCCGCCGCCAAGCTTCCCTGGCGGCAGAGGATCTCGCCCTGTATCGCCATGGCGATCGGGTCGCGGCCCTGCTTGACGAGGGCCTGGAAGCGCTGCTCTGCCGGCGTGAAAAGCTCAGATTGGCCGTACATGCCGGTGTGCGCTAGGAAGCCGGCCAGGCTGCAGGTCGACGGCGCATAGCCCCAGGTCGCGGCGGTGAACCACAGGGAGGCAGCGAGGCCCATCATGCTGCCGCGTGACGCTTCTGCGACGATGCAGCCGAGATCGTGCAGCACTACGGCATCGGGGAGCTTGTCTGTTTTGGCAGGTGTCAGCGAAAACGTCGTAACCGGGAGGCCCATTGCGGGACTGCGAGTTGAAGTGACCGACCGGTAGGCTTTATCACAGTGAATGCGTTACCGCGGCTGCGGATAGATTCAGCGTATACCATCAGTCCGTCGTAGTACCCAGCCGGGGAGCGTATATCAAACTCGTCGCCGCAGGTACTGATAAAGGCTTCGACGTAAGAACGTGGAATGGCTGTAAAGTCCAGCATCGATTCCACGTCATATCGCTTAGCTCTTCCCACCGGCAGAATATGAGTAGTTGCAGTGGTTTCTTTCTGGACACGGTAGGTGGGGTAGGAGCGGCATTGGGATGCCGGCCGAAGAAGATGCAATCGCGGCCGTGCTAGGGGCCTGCAGTGGCTGAGGATGGACAAGGCCATCTGGCGGTTGCGATTCGCGGCCATGGTGGCCGCTTTCGCGCTTAAGCGGTAGAAAAATATATCTAGATCTTATTTTGTGCAAAATTGTTGTATGTAATGAGCCATGGACAGTCGTATCGCGTTGATGGAGATGAGCAGAAAGTCGGGAACAAAGTAGAGCTTGTGAGGTGAGGTTCCTCTCTGAGCGCTCCCGAATCACTAGCGATGCCAGCTGACCAATCAGATTTGCGGATTGGTTTGCTAGGTCGGTGGCACGGCGCCTGTAGTGGCCGACTGCGTTGGGGCCCACCTAAATTTTTTGATATCGCAACCTCGCGACCGACTTTGCGCAGACCATTTTCAGTACAACCAGACTTTTTGCATTGTCAGCTGCAGTCTTCTTTACTAAATCTCACCGTGGATCAATACTCAAAATCTGCTTGCTGGAGTAGAAACCTGGGTGCTGTCAATCAAAACCAGGACAATCCGCCACTTCGTCACCATACCAGCCCCAAGCGCCTCTTCTCATCCGTCAAGGACTTTTTTTTAGACTTTGGTGGCTTGTTCGTGAACATATAAACCATCATGGCTCCCATTACACGCAGAAGGCAAGCAGAGATGGAGGCCAATTCATCAGCGGCCGAGGAACCTTCGCCAGCGCCGAAAGCGACAGCGGCCTCGAAGCGCGGACAGAAGCTTGCCCTGCGCGGCAAGGATGACGACGGCAAGAGCCCGTCGAAGGCGGCTGCCAAGAGCAACATTACTGTTTTTGACGATGAAGAGATGAGCAAGCCTGTTGTCATTGAGGAAGCTGTGTCAAAACCTGAGCCTGTGGAAGAAGAGGAGGAGGAGGAGGATGAGAGCGATGATGAGGCGCCCGAGGCCGTCTCGACATCCAAGGTTGCCGATGAGATTAAATCTGCTGCCAAGGCCACTCAAAAGGCTGCCCAAGAGTAAGTTTCTACCCCAGCTATCGCCTGCGGCGCGACGACACAGCTAACAGCAGGCACAGACAAGCCACCGCGCAGAAGAGAAAGCGCCAAGAGCGCGACGCCCTGCTGAAGAAGCAAGCCGAGGAGCGCAAGAAGCAGGAGGAAGAAGCCGCCAAGGCCGACGATTCCAAGAGCCTCACGACCGTGCGCTCTTCCGCCGCCGCTCGCAAGCGCGGCGGCCAAGTCGAGGTCCCCGACTTGCTTCCCGCCGAGTTCCTCACCGACTCGGACGGCGAGAGCGGCGACGAGGAGGGCGACGGCGCGCGCGGCAAGCCAAAGCGCAGAAAGGTCGCCACCGTCGAGCGCAGCCTCACGCGCCTGGACAAGGGCCCGCGCGACGCGACGATTGGGTCTACGGTCTACCAA
>JANAKD010000976.1:0-10928 GCA_027627215.1 Lecanicillium saksenae | reverse complement strand
GGGCCTTGCGCTCGCGCTTCTCGGCGCGCTCCTTTTCTTTCTCGGGGCTGTCGGCAGAGCCAAAGGTAAAGACACGAGCGAGGCGGGAGGTGGTCTTTTCCAATTGGGGACCCTCGGAGGATTGTGAGGAGGTGCCAGTGGTGTTGGACTCGGCTTGCGAGATGGTGTCGGAGGCTTCCGATTTGCGGAGAGCGCGACGGACACGATCACGGATGGCCATTTTGGGCAGAAGAAAGTTGGTTCGAGGTGATCAAGTAGTTTGCGTTGGCGAGAAGGCAGAGAATCGCGACTTTGGTGGTGAAAAAGTACTGGTGATGCGGCTTTTAGACGGAGAGAGATTGGGTGGTGGTTGTTGGGGGCGGCGGATTGTCAGGTTCAGTTGCTGTTGCAGGAAGGCGGCTGATCTGCAAGGCGCAATAGAGAAGCACGCGTGGAAGGGTTGAGTGACAACGGCTTTCGGTGTTGGGAGGCTGGGGGCGCTGCGTGTAATAAGCAACGCGAGGATCGAATGACGAATGACGAATGACGAGGGCAGGTGCCAAAGGGGATCTAGTACGGCACGGGTAAAGAAAGAAACAGGGATGGACGAGGCTTATATTCAAGCAGTGGCAAAGGTCCCGTTTTCTTGTTGAACGGTGGAGTCCGTAGTCAAAGAAGGCGAGCGTCCCGGTTGCAGAGGGCCTTTTTCGTACCAAGAGACGGGAGAAAGAGCCTCTCGCAAAGTCGGTACCTTTCCAATGCAACGGCCTTGCACAATTCTCCCCCCTGGGGTTTTTAGCTCGTTCTAGGTGCGTCCGGGGCTCCCACAGACTCCGCAAGCCACTGGCGGTGCAGGATGGGTTGGAGGTGTGGGTGGGCCGAGATACATTGCAACGCCAGTAAAGATTTTTTCCTTTTCTCTTTTTATAGCGCTAGATTGGATGGGTTTATTACTGGAGGCGGAGCAGCACCACCTGGCTCTTCCTGCGCTGAAAATCTGGGCTGGCCGCTGTAAAAATAGCCTTTCCGGTCTTACACCCAAGACAACCAACCCCTCCGCACACAGCCTTGCTGCGCTGAAGGGGGGGNAATTCCGTGCAGGCGTAGCTGACTCTCCGCAGGCTACAGGTATCTTTTCAGGCTGCCTTGCCCGTACCTATACAGTGGTACTCTCTGTGGGCGTTGCCCCATTCAGTCGTATTTGTCGCTGCGCCCATTCTCTCGGGCGTCATCCTTCTAGAAGATGGAGATGCAACATTGCTGCCCGTACAGAGATCATGTTGCTCACCTCCAGTCAATGCTCAAAAGCACATGATGGTTTCCGCCCAGGTGGTGTCGACCTGTGTCTTCCATGTGTAACCGCGCCAGGTTCCAGAAGAGCCTCCTCTCTACACCCCCTTCGTTGTCTGGTCCGGCCTCTCCGACATGGGCCGTGGCCAGACAGAGCCTGCCGCGCCCCTCTCAACCATTCGGGTGGGCAACCACTGATAGCGGCCTTGGTTTTTAACTGGCAAGACGTCATTGTCCGAAATGCGCCCGGAAGCTCCGCCCTCCGGTGTGCATGACAGGGACTTTTGGGTCACCACACACGGCCAACTACGGAAAACGGTACTTTTGATTCCGCCGAGCCTAGCTGGTGCTTTCAGGTCATCATCTCCAGGGGAGGTACCGGACCTAGGCAAAGGCGAGTAGCGGCTTGTCTTTTACGCCAGTGGCTTGTAGCGCTCCTTTCCAGCGCCATAGGCACGCCATTACAGTGCCAAGATGATTCCTATTACACAATCACCCATCCCAATTGCCTATTGGTGCTCACTATTTACTGACTGCTTCTCTCGTCTGCTGCACCTGTACTGCTAATGCCGGTATGCGCTCCAAGCCGCCGGCAAGTCTCCTCCTCGTCATCGCGTCTCGTCGCTTGGGTCCGTGACAGGTCTGTGTAATCCCATCCCCGTCCTGCAGAAAAAAAGCAAAATCTCCGACACGTCCAGCTGCTTCTGCATCGTGAACAGATCGTGTCACCAAAGAGCGACAGGGGTCGCGCAGCCTCGTCCGAATCTAGACAGGACTGTGCAAGGTTGCCACGCTGCTGGGCATTTTCCAGGCAGCAGTTTTTTTTTTCTCACGGTGAATAGGTAGGGATCGGCGCGTATTCACCCTCCTGTAGCCGCTCTCAGCATACTGAACTAGGCATTTTTACTACGTTACCTGAATGCGCTAGAGAATTCATCGCGGCGACACCCGATTGCTCGGTGTGGTCAGCATCCGTCCCGTGCAGCTGATCGGAAACCACTCTCGCAGATTTTTCACTTCATTCAGATGAAAATTTCCAACGATCCTGGAGCGATAATCCTGTCAGCCATCGGTGTGCAGTAATTTACCGATAGGTCTGGCCTGTTGCGGACTCCGAAGCGGGCTGCTGGGAACACTGCGCATTCCAATCTCAACTGCTGTTCCCGGACCCGACGAGGATCGGCCTTGTACAGAACCGTTATGAGCCAGAGAACACTGACATTGCTACCACCGCAGTTCAGTATCAGCACAGTCAGAATCATAAAAACTGTAAACTTGATCGTCTCATATTCTTGAATTGCTAAGAACGGAGACGAGCCTTGGCGTATGCGATTGTAAACATGGGCTGTGCGCGGTGACATGCTTTACCGCCATTAGCGGTCCCTCATAGGGCAAGCTGACAGTTTGTAGCTTTCCACTGCCTGCTATGGATCCAACTTGTTTACTTGACAGCTGAATGGATACAATTAGCAGTACAAAGTTGGAATTCCCGATGCCAGTCGTTTGCCCGCTCTACACACGGTGCTGTCGAAGGAGGTCCTCCCTAAACATTGATCAGCTCCAAGAAATAGTTGGGGAAGGTGACCGTACGAATGAAGCATTCAACGATTAGTACAGATTCACGTCCTAATAATCTGAAGTTTTTATATTGGCCTAGTCGGTCGTGCTTGATACCGATCGTGGTTATGAATATTCTTGCAACTTTCGTATTGATTCACAATATTGGACAAGGCCAAAACAGTGTCCATTTCCCGCTGTGGGGTGGCGTCTGTAAAACATACTGAGCGTATAATCTATCAAAATGGATTGTAAATGCTATGCAATGCGGCTAGCCACTGACATACCCTCAATCCTGTCTTTTCGAGCAATGGACACGACGTTGATACTTGTGTTAGGCATGCCTGCGACCACTTCGATTTCACCTAAACCGCTGCTGAATGTTTGACAAATATGGTAGAGTATACGTATACGTCACTACTCCCTGGGTATCTAGAATGCCACGAATAAAAATTCTCAAAAAAAGATAGAGTATGTACCTCCGTCTGTGTACTCTGCGCTATGTAAACCCATGAAACCCTTATACTAGAAACGGCTGTTTCGGTTTTCCATCCGTTTCTGTGCACTTAGATCTCATGTTTATCCTGGACATCCTGGCCTTGCTCCCCATCTGTGCTGGTGCTGTGTGCACCGTCAAC
The DNA here is from genome assembly GCA_027627215.1 of Lecanicillium saksenae. Classification (NCBI taxonomy): domain Eukaryota; kingdom Fungi; phylum Ascomycota; class Sordariomycetes; order Hypocreales; family Cordycipitaceae; genus Corniculantispora; species Corniculantispora saksenae. The sequence goes on along the minus strand of JANAKD010000976.1, from coordinate 7,464 downwards.
CTTGTCATCAACCGTCTTCTTATCCTGATATGCATGCTGCCCGGCTTGAAAGAGCTGCAGCTCATTGGCATCCTCTTCAAACTGTGAGTATCTCTGATGCTTGCGCGTACGACCAAAGCCCCACGTTACGATGGTGCTCTGGGCCGAGTCCTTGGACGGCAGCGGCGAGTTAACCCCAAATAGTTTCGGGAAGAAATGCCTCACAAAGCGGCGCAGAGTCGGCATAGAGCCGCAAATGACAAACAAGTTGCCCTCAACAAAGCTAAATCCATGGTTAGAACTTGGCTTGGTGCGCGCTTGGAAGGCAGTACATACGTCCATACATCGGCTTGAGCCGAGTCCCACGCTGGATCGGAACTCTTCAAAACCGCGGGCAGATAAACCAAGCGCACAATAGATGTGGCGACTGTTGCTGAGGCAATGCCAAACATGGCAATTGCGCCAATCTTTTGTGCACGATCCATCTCAAGTCGCAGCACCATCGGTGTCGGTAGGAGAAATAACATGACGTCCGTGATGATGTTGGATACGGCCGTTGCCATGTATAGGATACCTGCGTCCAGGCACGAGCCGGTTTGGATCTTGAAATCAAACGCTTTTCGAACCGGGTCGCAATGGAAAATCATCATGAAGCTGATGACTGTCGTGTAGAGCGTGACGATGACGATACTCGACCACGTCGCGATACGAAACCAGCGTTGCGAAGAGAGTTTTAGGTATATGGATAAAAGAGAAAGCTTTGTGAATCCGTTGCATAATTGATATGATGGTGCAGCAACATAGGTAAGCTGACTGGGGTTAGTTGATGTGGAACAGCGCGTTGGGAAAACGTACGACCGAATATCGTTCAAAACGCTCGAGAGGCATCTCCCAAGAGTGCGCACACATGCCTCCTTCCGCTATCGAGTCTGCAATTGTTAGCAGAGGCAGCGTAATACGATTTGTAGACCATACATGTAAGGAGACCTTGCGTAGCCAAGGACATGATCCACCCCAGAAACATGAATGCTACCGACGTTAGCATGCCATCGTGCTGCGGCCCATCGTCTCACCTACCATCGTCGATCTGCAATCCTTTTGACAGATATATTTTTGTATAAAATCTTTGACACAAAAACATCAAAGCCAGAGGCGCGCCGATGGTAAACGCCAGGTAGTGCTGCAGCCGAAAGTTTTGTCGTGGGTGGTCAAAGTTGGGCGTGACTCCCTCTGGCGGCGGCATCAGCACCGTGACGCCATTGATGACGGGGAAGGTCGACATATTTCTGTTATAAACCTCCCATACTCGGAACGAAAAACAGCCACGCTTGAAGACGGGTCATCGATGGCCTGCTTGAAGGCGAAAGCCTCAGACCCAGGAAGTTGGGACAGGTTGGTGGGTATATAAGGAAGAGGGCAAGACAGAGTTAGCCACTGCCGACAGCCGAGAAAGCCACAATTAAGGGGAGCGCACGATATACTATGATTACAGGAAATAAATAGGGAAAAAGGTGCGCCACGGAGATGCATTCAGGCTGAGCTGCGAGAAACTGGGGGACCGGGGGGATCACTCGTCAGCGGCGTGCATACGATGCGCAACAGTCGTCTCTTTTCCCCTCCTAGAATTTACCAGAAACAGGTTTTACAACCGCACCACCAGTACGGGGAATGGTCACTATTTTGCGTCGTGCGTTGGGTGTTTTGCTTTTGTTGTTTAGTGAGGCGGGGATTCAACGCACAAGGCAGGGATAAGAAGCAACCGCGCACAGTTTCTTTTGGTGGAGTTGTTCCATCCAGAACAAAAATGTGAGCTATCAGCTTGCTCTGAGTCCTGCTTGGCTAACTTGTAAAAGCTGCTATTATTTCTGGCACAGGGACATGGCTGGTTTGGCAAAATAGCTGTCCCACGGATGAGGACGAGACTAGTGACATGCTAAGTGGGCGCGGGACGCTGAGCCGTGCCGTTCTGCCCCATCCCGAGCGCAACCAAACGCCGTGCGAGGAAGCTACCACGGAGCCTGATTGTGAGCGGTTGGTTGGAATGCTCTGATCTGTGGGAGGAGAGATGCTGTTACGCAAGAGAGGGGGATGTCGACGTCACGCAGAAAGTATTCTCTGAATGGCACTCAGTTGAGCAAAAAGTCCATCGAACGGCCAACGTACGCCAACTTGGGAACAGTCGCGAATCGTGCAACGATCCTCCAGGGAGAATGCGGTTAGGTGCAAGCGCACGAGGCATTGCAGGGCTTGCTAGCATGTAGCTGGATGTAACGAGCATTCAAGGCTGGACTCTTTGTGCCAGAGTAATTCGCAACTATGAGTGATGTTGGAAGTCACCGGAGATGCGCAATTCGCCCGGTCTTGTTAGTCGCGGGCGACTAGTTTAGTTGGTTCGCGTGCGTCGATCCACGCCGAACTTCCGGTGTCGAGGAACGAGTTCTTTTGACGTGGGCCTGACTTGTTAGCTTGGAGCTCAAGATGCTTTGTGTTGCCCAGGATCTAATTTAAACCAATCCTAGCTCCCTGTATTAACAGTTTGCTACAGATATTTTGTGAGGAAGATGCTGTTGTTAATTTGGTCCGACGAGCCACCCCTGCATCGCCATAAATTTATCTGCCCAACTTGGTGGAAGCAAGCTATTAGGTGATGGAATACAAAAGATCCTCCGAACCTCTTCGGCAGGGGAGACAGTTCGGTATCCTCAGCCACTGCAGCCCTGTTTCGCTCTCAGAACTCTGCATCGGAGATGGATAAACCGTAGCTCAAGGCCAGCTCAAGCCGGCTACCTGCATCGAGTCAAAACAAGATTCCCAACCTCTTCTCGCTGACTCAACGAGCCTCGTTCCTGCCCATCGCGCCTCCAACTCCACTCTAGCTTTCTGCAAGTTCCTTGCCAGCACATAGAACCTGCAGCTCCAATATCCCACATTTGGTTGATAAACCGGGTCAATGGCTAGTAAAAGACGAATTGACCAATCTAACAGTCCAATAAATTTAGGGGCTTACCACCATTGCCATCGTGAAATGCGCGCGCGGTCATAAGAACTAGCTTGCGCCCCTCCCCGAACCGCTACAGATCTCCGCCACCAGAAATAAGATATAGGCGCCGCCATTGCGCGATCGATCCTGCGCTGTTTCCGGTAGCACAGGCTTTTGTTCCATCGAAACATTTTTATTGTGGTTCACCATGAAGGTTTCTGTGACTGCTTCTGTGGCGGCGCTGGCTGCCACGGCATCTGCCACTGAAGGTCGTCGATGCGTATGTACCGAGTCATTGTCCAGACTGCCAGTGAAATGAAAACTGACCAATTGAGCGTAATAGTGCGCCGACTTTGCGGCCGAGGATTCGTTGCGCGACAAGGTTTTCTTCCCCGGCAGCGCCGTCTACGATGCCCAGCTCAAGTCATACTACTCAGCCAACGCTGCCCAGCACGCCTGGTGTGTGGTGCTGCCTGAATCGACCGCCGACGTCCAGACGGTTGCACGCACGATCAGCCAGCACAGCTGCTCAGTGCTCACCATCCATTGTCGGGCAGGCTAGCGCTCACAGGCGATCAATAGCGTCCTTTTTAGTGCTCGTCCAGCGCTGCAGGGTTGCCCTCCGGCCTTGGTGGCTGTGGCTGCTGCTTCTGACTGGCACTGGCAGCGCTGGCCAAGCCAAGATCGAGTATACGTACGCCGAGCATCTCGTCATGCCACGCCAGGCGGGCAATAGTCTCGAAAAGAAAAGGCAATTACAAAAGCAGGCGCTGATCGACGCAAGGCCAGAGTTTGTGGCCAGGACGGGCAAAACAGCTGTCCTCTCTCGTCCACGTCGTGTGTTATCTTTACAGTGGTCGGGGGAAGCTGCGGGGCGCTGGCGATGATGGGGTCTAGGTACTTTGCCCAACGTGGAGGTTCGGCCGAGAGTCCAAGTACTATCTGCAGACAGCTGTGGCTGTGGGGCGCAGTTATAGGCTTGCCGTCCACTGTAGCCACTCAACCACTACTACCTAACCTTTACGCTCCTGGCGTTTCCTTGGGGCTCCGCCGCTGCTCGCTGGCGCTCCTCTCCATCATCATCGCCCACACGACAAGCCTCTTCCGCAAACAACTGGGGTGGTTCCCCTACACCAGCTGGCCGCTATTGCTCGCGCCAGTCGCCAGTCCTTGTCCCTCGATCCGTTGCTAGCACCATGAGGCTGTCAAACGTCTTTTGAAGATTTCAAGTGCCTCACTTCGCCGCACGCCTTTGAGGTCTCGTTCGGCAAACATCCACCGCGAAGCTTACGCTAGCACCTCTCGTACGCCTTCACTTGGTTCCTTGCTTGCCGAACATGGCAGTCTACGCTTCCTTTTTGTCCGTCGGCAGGTCAAGACGCACACCTTGAATGCAACTAGGTGCATCCCAGTCGCCCTCCTGCAGCCACCTGTCAGATGGGATGGTAGGTCTGCCACCAAACTGGAGGATACCCAGCACTGTGCGAGGCGCGACACCAATCCCAGCTGCCAATTTCAACAATCCCCGTGCTCCCAACTCTTTGGGGCTCATGCCTGTCATTGTCTGTGCAGCCCTCCATCTCCGGGATGCGCCATCTGCAGGTGCAGGTGCAGCAAACTACTGCCTTGTAGCTGCTTGGCGTATCGTCCCGCAAAACTGGCTGCCCCATCTGTCCACCGTCGAGGCCGCCAGCAGACAGGCGCTCGGCCTCCTGTGCTGCTGGTGCCAATTGGTGTCTCCTCGGACAGACTGGTTCCTGGCAAAAAATCAGTTAGTTTTGGCAAAACGGCGTCTTGACTTTTTCCCAGGGTCTTCCGTCTCTCTCCCAGAGTCGCAGCACACACGACAAACGATAACCCCTGCACGTGTCATGCACCCTCGTCAAGAATAAAATTACTGTCCAAAAAGGAGAGCAATTTCTCGATATGCAGCTCGACCCGCTCACCAAGCCCACTTTGGACCTACCGGTTTTCATGGCTTGCCACCAAATACGCCCCTTGCCAGACAGAATAATGAGTAAACTGCGGCCAGATGTGAAGACACTGGAATGCATCAAGACGTGGAGTGGAAAGATGTATCTGCATGTGCGGCTTACGAACTATGGGGTTCAGCGCCGCCATCCATCGGCCAAGGCTTGTAAGCCAGCCAACTCTGCCGACACGTATACTCATCTGCAGGCCAAACGCGGCGGGCCAGACACAAAACAAAATCAGTTGTCGTTTTTTTCTAAAATGCTCCGTCCACCTCGCACCAATCACGCTAACAACCGGGGCCTGTTCATCTCGACTGGCCAAACCACCGGCGTCCCACCTCATATCTTTAGGTTGCATTCACCGTGGGGAAGTAGTGCATTGCAACTCTTCGAGAAGCTCGGAAGACGACCAGGCAAGCAGGCTGATCGTCGTAACGCTCTCTTTTCGGCCTGTTCGCCGCTCTATGTACTAGCATAGGCCAATACCCGTTCGTTCTGCCGCTAATTCCGGCGACCTTCGTGGGACATGGTAGCAAATTCATGCTCTCTGGTCGTTGGTCCTGAGAGGCACCTGTCGCAGAAACTGTTCTTGGCGTGACGTGTAGCATGCGCCAGGGGATTTAATTACGGCCAACTCGGCTCTGCAGATGCAAATTCGCGCGCTGGAGGCCCGTCTTGCCCGCGCGGCTACCGAGACGGGCACATGTCTCAGTCTGCGGACAGCCATTGAAGTCACTGCGGCGCGTTCGAGGGCTGATAATTGTCTCGAGTCGTATTGTTACCAGTCGGTTTTTCTTCGGATCGTGTCATATGTCATTGTTTTTACATTGCGCCTTTGTGCATCGTCGGAAAATGTCTTGTATATCCCAGACATGTTGCGCTACGCCGCGACTTTGATATCGCTCAGTCTATTTTTGTCCAGACCAAGGGCAAAGTGACAACGCCATGTTTCTACCACATCTGTGCCAACGAATAAAAAGCGAATCGGGCTGTTCCATGTTTGATCAACAAGTGGCTTGCGATCCAGTCTGCCCTGTCAGGCAAACATGCCAAAAATAGATGTTGACAAAAAGGGTGTTTGTTTGCAGCACCCGGGTTGCTTTTTTTGGTGCTGGCGCGCCACACTGACGCTGGTCTCAGTTTTGCCATTCTAACAACCTTGTCTTTTCTATTAAAAAAAAAAAGAGAGACCCTTTTCGGCTAATTCTCTTTGTTTTATTTTTAGGATATGTAGAAAATAGGGGGAGAAGGGAGAAGAAGAACGAATGGTGCGATCGGGTGGCTGAAAATCGGATGCCGGTGAGCAAACGAACAAAGCCGGCTTGGGTTGGACAGTGGTGTCACGAAGCCCGCGGGACAGTGTCACGACCCGTTTTCGGGATGTCAAGTCCGTGCTGTCACTTGATTGCGTCTATATCATTAGCATTCGTGACGTGGAGTCTGTAGATTGGCTGGATGTTCGGTGCTGCTAGAATCCGGCTTGTATCTACCCTATTGGCTGATGGCCGAGTCTGATACGCTGGNCGAGATACGCTGGCCGAGCAAGTTTTCGATTGTCGCGCAGAATCTGCCTAGGGTATGGATGTACTCATTTAAATCCTATTGCTTGTAGTTTTTTTTTTCTTTCATCAACAAGAGTCGACATATCTTCCCAGGCCATTCTCCCAACGAGTGGCACGAATCCCAGCCCGTCATGTGACGGCACAACATGCGTCCATGCTCAGTACATATCGCAAGAGCTGCATACCTTTACTTAGCACTTAGCATCGGCCTGCTGAAAGACTGTCAACTTTATAATATGTTTAATTGCTTTTGAAGATGTCTTTTCTAATCGCTCTATGTGATCATTACCCGTGAATTCGCCCTTCATTGCTTTTCCTCGCTCTTAACCATGCCCGTTGTTTTCTACCCCATCTTCGCCTCTCTCCTTTTGTATACCTTTTAATGAATATGCCCATTTATATGTATATATATATATATATGTCTTAGTTGTTCTTGGCCCATTCGCGGAACCACTCCAGCGCCTCCGGGTTGGCGACGGAGGCGTTTGTCTTGACGTTCATGCCCGACAGGATCTGCTTGACGGCAACCTCGATCCTAAACACGCACCAAGATTAGCAACAACGTTCATATTCATTCTTTTTCTGGTAGAGCGTTTCAACTTACTTCTTTCCGTTGCCCGTCTTGGGAATACCGCCGCCGGCAGCGGCAATGACGCCAGGGACGTGGCGCGGGCTGAGCTCGGCGGCGAATCTTGGACTTGATCTGGCCCTGCAGCTCCTCGGTGAAGGTCCTGCCCTCGGCCGGCACGACGAACAGGCAGACGGTCTCGTCGGTGTCNGTCGCGCGGCGGCNGCCGACGCACACGGCATCCTCGACGTCGGCGGCAAAGAAGCGCGTGAGGATGTTGTAAATCTCAGCGGAGCCGAAGCGCACGCCGGCGGGCTTGAGGACGCCGTCGGAGCGGCCGAGCATCAGCAGGGCGCCGGTGGAGGCATCGGGGATCTTGACAAAGTCGCCGTGGTGCCAGAC
>JANAKD010000975.1:0-10939 GCA_027627215.1 Lecanicillium saksenae | reverse complement strand
TCAAACGCCCGCCAGCAGTTGCCACTGCTGCCCCAGCTGCAGCCTCTTGTGCTCTCAACGCCTCGACGCCTCATCCATCCTCATCGACGTTGCCCCCTGGTCCTATTGTGATAATCGTCAATGGTACCATCCATCTTCTATTTTCTTCTCTCTCAGACACGCAGCTCAAGTCGTCAGGGCTAGTGGCATTTCCTTCTCCCCACCGGTCAAGAGATGTGTTGCATTCGCCCTCCAACTACCCCCAGCAATCCCTGCCATCTTTGCTCGCCTTGCCTCAGCCACCAACTGGTCTCGCACCCAATCGTGGATACAACGCAATGGGCCCAGCGAGCAGCGGCGACAAACTATAGAAACCTGGCTGCCCTACCCGAACTTGCATCGCGCTCCAGCCCGTCACTGCTGCGAGCCGTCCCGCTGCCCAGACTCGTCCTGCACCTCTTGTACTGGTACTTGAAGACCGGAGATGTCTCGACTATCACTGAACGCCCATCTCGCCCATCTCGCCCATCTCGTTGCCGAAACCTGTTTCGTTCCCTGCAACGCCACTGACAGCCCTGAGAGATGAAAAACACCGAAATATTCAAGAACAAGAGCGAGAAAAAGAAAAAGGAAAGAAAAGAGGCGACAACTGCTGTACCACTCCCTCACCATGACAATACCCTGTGTGGCAGCCCTGACACGGCTTTCCTCTTTGCTTGGCTTAGCCCCAAAACGGTTATTGCAGCCGCGCATCAAGACCCTCCACGGGCCACACCAGTTGCAAGCTCCGGCCAACGGGAAGATATCCGGCCAGGTTGTGGAACGCAACTCGTATCTAGCTCCAAGGCCATGGCGGCCGCGGACGGAGACAGGCATGGGCCAGTTCTGGAGCAAGTAATTAACAGGCCAGACGCATGCCCACCCGCTAAGTACAAGGACAGGCCTTCCTGGCACCCTGCCCGTATCACCGTGGCCTGGAGCACGTTTGGGGCGCACCTCCACCATCTTGTTCAGGCAACCCACATTTCAACCAGCTTCGATTAGATCTAACCATTGTCCTCGGAGTTGCCAGCATCCGGCTAATTATAACCTGCGGAGACCTGGATAGAGTCGCTAAGATGAAAAATTTCCTGTCCACCCGCCAGGCTCGCAGCCGGCAATCTGATCCAGACCTCATTTTATTCATCACTCGCCAAACCATCTGCCACATTGTTCACCCCAACCTGCCATGATTGGAAGCCCGAGCCAAGACGGGCCAGTAAAACACTGCTGCGCGAAAATAAGAGACGATTTGCCCCATTGAAAGATAATTTCAAATCGTGTGGTGCGCAGGGCTGAAGCTGGCTACGCGAAGGATGCAGCTATAACCCGCCTCGCTCGCTAACACCACTTATACCATGTCAGCTTGTTGGGCTTACAGCCGCACCTCTGTCCAAGAATACTGTCTTAATTGGCGCTCATATGAGTGTTTTGCCTAGCAGCCTCGGGGCGTTACCGGAGCTTCGTGATATTGTCCCCTAAGGTATAGTTGATGATGGCCCGCGCCCTGACCACGCAAGCTACTGCAGGCGACACCGATCTGGGCGGGTGCCCCATTGCTTTTTCTCGCAGCCTTGTTTGCCTGCATGCACTTGGAAAAGCGCAAGCTGCTCACTCTGCGACGGGGGTCGACTGAGCTAAACGTCGCGGAAGTCGGAACACAAGCCAAGGCTTATCAAAACCTTTGCCCGCCCCTGCCCTGTGTTCAATGATGCGACTCAACCCAACCCACACGGCAACTCCCAACAGGGTCGACAATAGAATCAATAGCACGCAAGCAAGCAAACATTCATCTACCCACCTCCAAGAGCCAGTATACAGTCGAATTGGACGGGCGAGAAGAATTCATTCTTCACACCGTTGGTTTCTCAGCCGCCCCCAGTCAGCATCAACACGCTCTCAGCAGTTCCCGCTCTGCTGGCTGCAGCTGGCATTCAGTCTCCTCGCCTTCCAACACCGCAGTTCATTTGTAAGAACGGCCGCGTTCTCATCATCTCGACCGTAACCAGAACATTGCTTGCCAAGGGCCCAGGCCACGGAGGAGTGTGTGGGCCTTCTGTAGCGCGGACAAGGTGGCTAATCCTGGTTCCTGTCCACTCACACCAAGCTAATTGCTGCAGCATGGCCAGAAAATAGGTTAGCCTGCCGCTCTTTTAGTGGTTGCTCGCCAACTCTACAGCGGATTGGTGTTTTGAGCAACTTGTAATGTGTGGCTGTCGGTGGGGGCGTTGCATTGTGGCATACGCTTCTTCCAATAGCAATTGCGCCTGTGTCGCCAACTTTTCTGAGAGCCACAGCAAATGACATATCGGAGAAGCCCATGTGCATCTGGATTGAGCAGGAGCTGGCAGCCCGTGTCTATCATTTTCCGTACCTGCGGCACACCTGACCTGCCAGACCGATGAGGGTTCTCTCGTAGGCCCTTCTCCCCGGTCAGTCAGAGCGGCAAGCCTGCGAGTCAAATGCGAAATACCCTTTATGTTTGAGGGTGAAAGTGTTCATCTGATGTGACCCAAGTATTAAGGCAAGTTTTGGCAAGCCAACTTCTGTTTTCTATGGCCTGAATGCCGCCGAGACTACGTACCTAGTCAAGCACTGAGAAACGGGTATTGCGGACGGACCGGTTGGGGGCCGGTCTTGAGCAAACACTTTGGCTTTGGCGCGTCGACTTGTCTGCTGGGAACTCATGACTACGCATATCAGTAGCGAGCCACGATAAGTTAGGTTGGTCATCGAGCCGGTCGATGGACGTCCAAGTCTTTCGGGCACTAATTTGTAGCCCGCTGCTTAGCTAGAATGCCCCTCAGTCGGTATACTTGAAATGGGGTGTGGTACAGCATCCGACTTTTGTCTCTCTTCACACCCCCCCATCATTCTCCCTCCACCTCCCACACCATTTCCCGTCCAGGTTCCCAATGGTGCACATTGAGGAGCTTCGCCCATGTCAGTCCCCTGCATCGCTCATCGTCCATATGTGTGTGCACCCCAGAGGCATGAGGGCTACGGCTGGACCGGGGCCCTGGTCCAGGTACATCAGAAGGTGTCTGCTCTACCAACAAAGGCCCGTTCCATTCCTACAAGTATTCCCACCGCGCCTCTTCATCATTGCCCGTCTTCTTGTTGTTGCGGGATAATCGCTGTCCGAGGTTTCTGCTGTGCATGCACAGATAGGAAATCCCATCCGTCGCACCCTACTCCTGCCTTGTTATAACGAGGACATCATCGCTCTCTTTACGTACATCATATTTCTCCGCCAAGCTCACTCCTTTACATATGATTTTGCGCTTTTGTCAGCTCTGAAGCCAGATTCAAGTTAAATACCCCCACAGCAATATACGGCGCTGCAAAGGGTGTTTGACCGAAAGGACCCGTCATCCTTTCCCTTACCGCCTACCTCTTCTCCCCTTCTTTCTCGCCTTTCCTGTTTCAGGCCTTGACTGTCAAAGCGTTGGCTATGCCCACGTTGTTTCGGCCAACTTGAATTCCTAAAAGCAGAACCCCCCGACAATACTGAAAAGGCGGCTTTCTGGCTGCGACAACTCTACAGTTCCCTTGGGCAGATTGGACCACTGTTGAGTACAGTCTTCTTTACCGACTTCTGGGGCTCTTTCAGAGTTCATTCTACATCGATGCATTTTTTACCGTCTTATATTTAAAACATACGCATTTATATGAGTATAAACCGGTACACTTTCTCCGCATACTTCATAAAAAACGCTTTTTATACTAATCTGTCGACAGATATATACACACGTTTTTTTTGGTATCGGACCTTTACCATTTATCACCATGAGACTCGAAACTCAACACACAGAGGAATCATCTGGCCACGAAGGCATGATTCATCCCAGTACATATTCTCAAGCCCCATGGCACAGCACGAGCCCCTACACCCACAGCCCGTACGGCGACAGCCCTATGAATGAATATGCGCACTTCCCAAACTACATTTCTCATGGAATGCCTTCTGAAGCTATTTCTGGCCTGCCAACCTCCTTGCCTCAACCACAAGTCGCCCATACAGGCACAATGACGCACCATCATCTCCCAATGTTGACGACAACGGGTACATGGCCCAGCGAGCTGACCGCTCACGCTCAAACAAGCGCTTATGCTATTCCGTCAAACCAATTGGTCGAGACGTCATCTTCAGAGACCTGCGGAACGAAGCCATCTGACAAAGCCAGAAGAACCTTGACCTTTGAGCAGAAAAGAGCTATCTGCCTCCTTCATGAGAAGAACCCTAAAATGAGGCAGGCAGACATCGGGGACCAATTCAAAGTGGAAAGAAGGTGTGTTTTCTTTATCCACAAGCCATTTTGCCCAAAAACTAACCCTTCAAATCAAGCACCGTCTCGAAAGTCCTGCGCAATAAAGAACAGTATCTCAGAGGCGACGTTGAAAAAGATACTAGCAGCAAACGCAACACAGGAAAAAATCCCAACTTCGAGCGTACATTCGCCAACTACATCAAAAACCAAAAGGGTGTAGGGATTTTCATGAGTGATGAGGATATCATGAATAAAGCTCACAAGTACGCGCGTGCAAGCCCAAACCAGAAGGCAATATTGGCCAAATTGACGCCAGAGTGGCTTCGCAAATTCAAGTCGACGTATTACCTCGACAGTCCTGGTCCAGTGAGACGTGCATCCGAGCCGACTATCCCAGAGAGACTGTCAATGACTGCCAGGTTCCAAAGCATCTCGCCTTCGTCGCCATCCGGCCAAACATCGCCGCTCTCTGTCAGCCCAAGCGATGATGGTACACAGTCTCGAGGAGGCTATGGTTTCCCATACAGGCAATTTGCATCTCAGTCGGACGCATCATTGACGGATAACCCAGCATCATCCTTTTCCTCTGAGCTTATTAGCCCAGCTGGGGTGTTTGGATACTCTCCAGACACACATTCTTCAGCGTTTCGCCTGGACTCGGGATTTGAATCTGATTCAAAACTGCGCAGCTCATACCATGCAATGGAACTGGAATACACCACACGAAGACACAATGAGTCTGCCGACTCTGAGCTGAGGACACCTCGCAACATACCAGTTGCGTGTAAGCAAGAGTCACCTGTCGCTGACGCCATTGCCTCCGCCCACATTGAAGGCTTAGATGGAAAGAGGTCTAAGCTCAGCAGTCGCCCCAAGGCACAAGTGTCACGAGCGGCGCCTAGCCCGGAGGATGCCCAGCGCGCAGCTGCCACCTTGCTCAAGTATCTGCAGAATCTAGGACAGTCTGGCCATGATAGCGAATACCTAGCGCTCATGCAAATAAGCCAAAAGCTTCACATCCAGCCGAACCAGCCCATACACCCAGACCAAAGAGGTTTGGCAAGGATTGTGGAAAGCGACTCTGACTTGGTCACGGCGGGCGCTCATTGAATCAGCGCAACATTCAAGGTACAGGGGTCATTTCATCTCTGTCTTGTTTTTCATTTTTACTTCTCATTTTTTCTATTTTATGCATCACATTCTAGTGTTTGGCTGTTTCATCATGGCGTTGAAAGGAGTTCATGGTTCATCCGCATTCCTTGCCTCCATATTAGAGAAGCGGATGCCATGGACGATTCTGGGCTGAGCAATTTGTTATCAGCCTTGGGAAGTGGAGGTGACCTGCATTTTCGCAGTGATATTCTCGTCTTTTCTATTTGCAATCTGCGGCGGAGGAGGAGCAGGAGAAAGGTGAAAAAGAGTAAGATTGTGAAAGACTTGGAGGCAACTCTTTATATGTCTGGCGACAGACTTTTCGGCGACGAATTCTACAACACAACTTTGCGCAAGCAACTTGGGAGAACGGCAGGGGTCTATTTTTTTTTTTATTCATTTGATGATGGATATTCACTATTTTTCTTTTTGTACATGTGATGGTGCAGCTATGTGAGGACCAGATTGAGATTGTGAGTCAAGGAGAAACGTGGTACGAAGATACCTTGGGTGGCTAATTGGCAACTGCTGGTTGCTATTTTCTTTTCATGTTGAGGGGCCTAGTTTAGTCAGTTATTTCCTTTGTAACAATGACACCGAGCTGGCTCGATACTCTCTAAACAACACTGGCATAATCTCAGGTGAATGCATCTTCATTGACTATGGGTATCTCTATACGTCTAGCACCTAAATGGAAGCAAACAAGGACATTACATTAGCAACAGGCAAAATCTGTCAACCTAAACGCTCTTCCCAAAGCTCGCCCACGCCCTTTTCGCTGAGCTCCGGCATCAGACGAACCAGGATCAGTTCCAGGACGCTGTACATCAGATGCTTGTTGCAGTACTCGTCATTGAGCACCATGAGCAGCTCCTCCATGCCGTCCCTCTGCGCAGCGGCCGACGCGCCCCCAAAGTACACCCTGGCGACGCTCGTTGGCAGCAGGCCCAGAAGTGCACCGGCGGCCCTCTTGCGCAGCGCCACAAACCCTTCGTCAGATGACGGGGGCGCGAGGGACGACTTGCCTGGGGCGTTGTTGGGGAAGAGAACGCCCCGGAGAGTGCGCAGCACGCCGGGCAGATGCGACGCCGCGAACATTTGTTGGATGTAGTGCGAAAGCAACCTGTTCCCAAAGAGGAAAGCCTCTCGTGTTAGTAGGGGTCTCGTTTAGTTTTACCGCTTCTCGTCGCTCCGGTGCCGGTCGTTTCTTGTCATTGTTCAAAGTGTGAGTGGGGGGAGGAGATGGAGTTAGAAAAGGGTGTGGCACGGCAGGTAGATGAAGACCAAAAGAGAGATGGTGTGGTGTGACTGGGGGCTAGTGTTGGGGCGAGCATGGCCAAGATCAAATGATTTCCAACATCCCAGGGCAGTGAGCGGCAAGCTCTTGCTCTTGTACTCATTTGGGAAGGTGCCTCGGGTTTTTTTGGCTGGTGTTGATGTCACGACCGTGAATCAGCTGGCTTCCAACTGTAGGAGCTCATGCAAGAGCAATCTATGCTGTCCAACACGCGCGCGCATATAGGTCTTCTTGGCTGGCAATGCAGGTGCGTGCTGTGTATGCGCGGAATGCATGCCGCTAGACGCAGCCACATCATCGCCAGTTGTGCAAAGACATTCAGCCCGTCATCACAGTTGTACAGTAGCGCCGCCAGAGGTAGCATTCGCATGATGGCGCCATTGTTCCTTCCCTCTTGTCCTTGGGATCATCCAACTAGCCTTAGTAACTTAGGTTGCGCCCGGCATCGTCGAGCCTGATGCTGAACAGCGACGACGCTATAATAGTCTCGTCATACCGTTCCGTTCAAAGAGGGTGCGCGAGGGGGCCAAGGATGCAAAAGTACCAAAGTACTATGCATGAGCGGCGCACAACCCTGCAAAGCTCGGCGCGTAACGGACGAACGCGATGCATGGTTGGATGGCTTCGTTGGGTCGGGCCACTCTATCGATCAATGGCAGAGCCAGAGGCGACTTCCGCGTTGCCATTGGCTAGTGTGCCTGTAGCTAGGCTAACAAGGAATAAATTTGGGGCTCCATCCAGAAAGCACCCAAAGTCGTTGCCTGGTTATATCACCACACCAGGGCGTCGAAAATAATTATTTTATGATTTGCCAGCGGGAAGAAGACCCAAATCTGTCGTAGTATGCTCCGGGCACAAAGCGGCATACGGGTTGGCCAGCTTCGGACCGTGCCTTGTCAGACGGGCCGCCCTTGATGCTGTTATGCGCACCTTGCTCGAACAGCTGGGACCTCGTGACGTCCGTAGGATGCGGGATATATTGAAGAATGACATGGTTTGTGGAATCAAGAAGAGGGGCTGTGTGCTGATTGGAAGATGGAGGCGACAAGATGAAAGAATATTTACTCACCGGTCAAGTGGGCTGTTCAGACCAGCCAACCTTCCTGGCCCGTTCACAGCTTGGTATTGCACCAACGAAAGGAAACCGGAAAGCCACGGCATTCGGGTGTCCAGCTGGATTAGATTTCCCACACAATACCACACTTTGAAGTTGAGAACCGGAACCTTGGCAGGCTTGTTGCTATCCTCGTCGGTTGAGGTGCTGCTCTCAATGGCATCCTTGGAGCCACTCGACAGTTCCACTCCTGTTTGACGGAGCGGCAATGAAGACGATGCAGCTAGCGTGGTGATCAATAGCCGGACAGAAGAAAATATCATGACGACAAAGTGAACCATGGTCAAGAAGATGGCTTGCGCAGACCACTTTATCTGCTCCTTCTTGCCCTTGGCCTTCACCGGAGGCACGTGTCTGCCAGACACCATTCTTTGGGTAGCACGCGTTTTCTTCTCTCCAAGCACTCTTCCTGCAATGCAAATACTTTCATACAGGAGCCAAGGCTGGGATGCCTTGCCTGCAATGATATTGCCGACAATGAGCTCCGAGAATATTTGACCAACAATGGCAGTCAGGCACGGGTTTTCCAAGTCTTCTGTGGGCAGTAGAATTGCCAGGACCGCTTGCACCAGAAGTTGTCGGTAAGCTGCTTCATTTTCTTTTTGCTCCTCCAAGACTTTTTCATCACCCGCTTGGGGAACAGGAGAGAGCTGTGGAAGAGGGAAAAGCGCATGGTACACTTCCTGCGGATTGACTGCTATCGGAGACTGAGACACTGGGTCATGGCTTGCTCTATATGCTATCTATGGTTAGTTTCGAGCACTGCNATGGTACGTCCGTCTTTGTGCGCGCTTACCAGTTATATGTCTGTCCAGCAGATCAGGTATTTCATCCAGCACCAGGCTCTCCACGTCCAACGTCCTGAAGCGTTGCTCCAGAGCCCTACTGCAATGAGCAATAACCTGAAGGACTTCTGCGACAAAAGTCTCGTCTGGTGTGATTTTATTATACCAAGCCTGCACAAACTCGCGTATGATAATGGCCAGGAACGCATACAGCTGCAGGTCCACATCGTTTCGGCTCGTGAGGGAGGGAAGCAGCTCCTCGATCGGGGGAACCACCTCACGGCCCTTATCGGCTAGTTTCTCGGCGCAGAGCACACGGCGGATAAGAATCAGTGTCGCCTTGTCGGATAAAGGGTCCATGGACGGTGCTCGGTCTGGACGTCGTCCATCGCCAGAAGCAGCGGCATCTCGCTGCTGCTGCGCCGCTGATGGACGAGTACGCGGGGCAGCCAGCCTTGTCGGAGGCGTGGCCACGGAGGCGCTACTCATCGTGAGATCCCCCTATTGTAGCAGAGCCGGTCGCATACCACTATAGATGCTATCGGCAAGGCTTTGGCAGTCTTTCTGTATCGTCTCGGGCTGGAAATCGTATGTTGCTTTGTCGAAATTGACAATAGCTCTCCCAGCGACCCATCTTGGAGGGATAGCTATGTACGGCGGTGGACTCAGCTCCAGCGGGCTGTCCCGCCAAAGCCGCACGCTAACCAGCTGCCTTGCAGCGGTTGCCAGCTGGAATCACCCCACCGCATATTTATGTATGTCATCAGCACTGGCAAGGAATGTCTAAGTTTAATTCTAGATAAGACATTCTACAGTGCAATATTTTCATTAAAATCCCATGTTCGAGCAGCCATCTTCAATCTTGGAGGTTGGTCTATTCTCGCTATTAATGTACATACAGTTACATGCTACTTTGGTAGAATACATGAAAACGCGCGTGACCATCAGGTCACGCTATATACTACACTACTTGACTCTGTTCATTCGTCCTTGGTGGTAGTCTCGTATCTAAAATAAATGTTAGTAGGCGCTCAAAAATATCGTCTAGAAAGATAGGAACAAACCTCTTGCCACGGAATGCCCAAACACCCCAGTTGCCGCAAGTGATATCCTGAGGGTCGGCGTCATTGAGATCCCATCGAAGACTTC
Source organism: Lecanicillium saksenae (assembly GCA_027627215.1). Lineage (NCBI taxonomy): Eukaryota > Fungi > Ascomycota > Sordariomycetes > Hypocreales > Cordycipitaceae > Corniculantispora > Corniculantispora saksenae. Next base: position 1,153 of record JANAKD010000975.1, on the reverse strand, counting down.
TGAATTTGTTCTCGCCAGGCTCAAGAAGGATATCAAACTCGCCGCGAGACTTGTTTCGGACCCACTCAACGTCGCGGTCAAGGTCTTGCTGCGTGTAACCGGTGCTGATAATTGGCACCTTAGTCTCCAGAAGCAGAGGCAGAGTCTCTTCCCATTCATGGCTGCTTGCCGGGTGGCCAAGACCAGGGTGGAAGAGAACAAAGCAGTCAAAGTACGGGTCATACGGCGCAAAGTGACCAGTCTTGTGGATGGTGTGGTAGTAGTCCACAATGGTGCTAATCTTCATCTTGTACCATACGCGATCCTCGACAATCGCGCCGAATGGGTTGGACGGCGTGCGCTCTGGAAGAGGAAATTCGTCGTCACGGTTGGCCATGCTTTCAGGGCCAATCATGATGAGATGCAGTCTCGACTCGGGGAAAAGATGCGCGAGTTGCACCCAGGTAGAGCGCGGGAGAGAAGATTCGGCTCGAGCTCCCAAGACGAAAACTCTGACAGGCGGTGGTTCGGGGCGCAGCGTTTGAATTGTAGCACCGCGACCGGAGCGGCCAGGATGGAGGTTATATCTCAAAGCTAATTACTGTCAGCTACAAGTCGATTTGAGCGTGAGTTGCCGACCGAAGGTACTCACCACTGAAACTCTTGAGGCCCTCGGTGGTGAGGCGACCCCCAGCCTGAAGATTGTAAGGGCTGAGCTCATGAAGAACGCTACCGACTGTAACGGGATACGTCAAAAGTCGGGTAATTTGACGCATGGCTCGATCGGAATCAACGGCGTTGAACTCGCGAGTGTACATGAAAGTGTCCCAGTTGGTCATGTTAACTGCGGCATCATCAAGCTGGAGATCAGGCAGATTGGCCTCATGGAAGACTCTTCCGGAGCGCAAATCGTGGTCATCCTCGTTGATCTGTCGGAGAGTGTCGCAGACCTTAAGATGCTCCTCGTAATCATCCATCCAGTGTTCCTTGCTGCAGTACAACGGGATACCACAGTCAGGACACTCAAAGTCCACCTTGCAGGGGGGCATGTCGCCTGTGGCGGGCTGCTCGCCATCGGGGAGTGTAGACATCTTCGTCGGCTTGTGGTCCGGGTGAGGACAGTGGGCGTGCTGGCGCATGAAAGCGGCGCGGCGTCGGAATTCGGGCACGGGGG
>JANAKD010000974.1:0-10946 GCA_027627215.1 Lecanicillium saksenae | reverse complement strand
CACCATCCAGCATGGGCGACGTGGGAGAGTACCCGGTGTTGGGCGACGATGGCGAGTAACCTCCCATGCCAGCGCTGAAAGGCGATGTTGGCGAGGTGCTGAAGGGACTGGCAGCGCCGCGCGAGTACGGGCTCATTGAACCAGAGCCACCGAAGCCACCGCCATACTCGGTACCAAATCCAGTAGGTGTTTCGGAACCAGCACCCTGGATAGGAGAGAAGTTACCCGCAGCAGGCGAAGCCATGCTGAGATAACCAGAGTCGGCCATAGGTGAGCCGCTGTCGTAAGGTGTGGCAGCACCCTCGCCCTCGCCCTCCTTGCCTGGCATGCCGGGCATGAGACCCATGCGAGAGTTGTCCGAGATGACAGTCTCGAGCATCTTGGGATCCAGGTAGACATCGAAGTTACCGGTACCCATGGGAGCCAGCTGGCCAAGCATGACGTTCTCGGAGATACCACGGCAGTCATCGAGCTCACCAGTAGCGGCAGCCTCGAGCAGAATCTCGACAGTTTCCTCGAACGAACAACGCATGAGCGCACCAGTGTCAGCACGGTTGATACCGTGTCGGGTGACAGCCGAGATGACACCACGGTAAGTCATAATGTCGCACAGCAGAGCAATATGACGATGGTTGACGTAGGAACCGTCAAAGGCCAAAACGTTGGTCAATTCCTTAACCAACGCAGAGCGTACAGCCTCGACACCAAAGACCTCAGTAATCTGGTAGAGATCGTTACTGTAAGTTCTGCTGGCGTCAACGCCAGGAACCGCCAGCACCTCTCGGAGGGCTGAACCACTGGTATCAAGATACCACTGGGTGCATCTGGGGTCGTCCTTGAGAGCGAGCTCGGAACCGTCAGGCAGTTCGACCAGGCGTGTACCCTTGGTCAAGAAAGCCCTCTCGACACCAGGTACACCGCGCAGAGTCAGAGTGTCTAACAAGTGAGCTTCCAAGCGCTTGAGCATGACATCGTCCTCAATCTTTCTCTCGCCATCCTCATCCTTGTCAGAGTCCTGGCGAATGGTACGGATACGGATGACCTGCTCATCGGCGTTGTTGTCCGAGAAGATGACAGCCAAATCGTTGGGGTACTCCTCCTTGATGCGCTGGGCGACATCATCAATCTTGATTTCTTTATCGAGAAGCTTCTGACGATCAAGAGTGATACGCAGGAGCCAGCGTGATTGCTGGTGAATGGTATCCTGAGCATCATCGGGAATCAGGAAGTATGACTCAACCATATCCAAATCCTCGGGAATGTTGGTGGCCTGCACATCGGGATCATAATAGATCTCTGTCACCGATGTAATCGATCGCAGGTTGGTGTATTCGACCAAACTACGGAGCTTCTTGGCCTGCTCCTGTGTACCCAGCTTGGTGTCCAGGTAGACAGCCATGCTGGGAGTCTTGATGTTCTTGGCCAAGTTCAGAATTTCCTTGAGACGGGGCACACCGAGAGTAACGTTCTTGGAAGACACACCAGCGAAATGGAAAGTGTTCAGCGTCATCTGAGTGGCGGGCTCACCAATGGACTGCGCAGCAAGAACACCAACCATTTCACCAGGGCTGACAAAGGCGCGGTCCCAACGATTCTGAAGCTCACCAATGATGTGATCGAAAGCAAGCTTGTTCAAGCGATGCACGTAGACAATCTCCTTGAAAGCCAGGCGAGAGCGCAAGAGCGCCTTGAACAGAATAGTGGCATTGTAGTCAGCCTCCAGCGAGATGGGATCCGTACCGCGTACAATCTTCATGCCAGCGAGCATGTTCTGCACAGTGGTGATGACATCGGACGGACGCAGGTTACTGCGATCGGTCTCGCGAATGTTGAAGACGCGCTTGGCACTCTCAATGACACGACCGATGTTGAGAGGCAGCTGCATCATCTCTTCACCCATCTTATGCTTGTTGATATCACGGACAGCGCGTCTGTCGACAAGCAAGGCGTCCCACTCCATGTCCAGCAATTCCATGGATGCCTTGTCACCAGCCAGCTCGTTGCCGTACTCGTAGTCCTTGCGGAACCACTCGGGTGGGTTCGCAAGATCCAGACGATACTTGCTCTCGAAAGCGGCATCCGACATCTTGATGGTGCCTAGTCTCTGTTTTTCAATGCACATAGCATCGAGACCATCTTCACCGTACAAGAACTGAATGACGTCGCCCAGTGAGTTGCGCACGGTGCCGTCGTAGCGCGCGCTGAGATCTTCAAGCGCCTTGACGAGACGTCGCTGAATGTAACCGGTTTCGGCAGTCTTGACTGCAGTATCAATGAGACCTTCTCTACCAGCCATCGCGTGGAAGAAGAATTCAGAAGGAGTCAGACCACGCAGGTATGAGTTCTCGACGAAGCCACGAGCTTCAGGAGAATAATCGTCCTTCGTGAAGTGAGGCAATGTTCTGTACTTGAAACCGAAAGGAATACGCTTTCCTTCGACAATCTGCTGACCGACAAGAGCCGTCATCTGAGAGATGTTGATAGAAGAACCCTTGGAACCGGATTCGGCCATGGTGACGGCGTTGTTGGAATCCTTCAGACTCTTCTGTGTTGTGGTACCAGCTTGATCACGAGCCATATTAAGAGCCATGGAGACCTTGTTCTCGAATGTGGCACGGACGTTCATACCAGGCAAAGCCTCCAGCTCGTTAGCTGTAGCTTGGGCAGTCAGGCGAGCGACTTCGGCCTTCTGGGTATCAATGTGGACCTGGATCTTCTCAATGGTCTGCTTATCGGGAACAGTATCACCAATACCGATACTGTGGCCAGTGTTTAGAAGCCAGTAGGTAACGACTTGCTGGACACCGTTCAAGAAGGCCATGGCGCCTTCGGGTCCAAGTTCGTTGTAGGCAAGGTGGATGATACCACCAGCAGCAGCACCAACGAACTTCTTCTTGAGGAGACCGTACATCAGCTCACCACTCTGGATAAGAAGACCGGTATCCTTGGGCGGGATGTCCGAGTCACCTTCCTTGCTGTACAGGCTGATCTCAGCAGGAATGACCATGCTGATAATCTGTTTACCAGTCCAGCGAGGTCTGGGCTTGAGAATGGCAGGCTGCGGAATCACACCATCCCAGTTGGGAACCCAAAGCATCAAGTTCTGGACAAGCTCCTTGTCGATGAACGTGTCACGACGGCACAGCTTGTAAACACCAGCCAGAGAGTCCTGGACGATACCCATGAGAGGACCGTTCTTCTGGGGCGAGACAATGTTGTTGGGAACCAGACAGAGCTCCTTGATTTCAGCACGAGTTTCCTCGGTCTGGGGAACGTGCAAGTTCATTTCGTCACCGTCGAAATCGGCGTTGTAAGGAGAAGTGACGGACAGGTTCAGTCGGAAGGTAGAGTAAGGCATGACCTTGACACGATGTCCCATCATGGATTCCTTGTGCAGAGAGGGCTGACGGTTGAAAATGATGTAGTCGCCATCGATAAGATGACGCTCCACCTTCCAGCCGTATTCCAGGGAGATTTGGGCGGCGCGTCTGTGATGTCGAAGATCGATTCTGGTACCGTCGGAGCGAATGACATATTTGGCACCAGGGTGTTCGTTGGGTCCGTTTTCGACGAGCTGGTGCAGCTTGGCAATGTTGTAGGGAGTGACTGTCTCGGGATATGTGAGAGTACGGGCAATGCTTCGAGGCACACCAACTTCGTGAAGAGACAAGTTGGCATCGCCTGTAATGACAGTACGCGCGGAAAAGTCGACACGCTTACCCATCAGGTTACCTCGCAGACGACCTTCCTTGCCCTTGAGACGGGCACGGATAGCCTTGACCGGACGACCGCTCTTTTGCAGAGCGCGTGGCTGACCAGCGATATCATTGTCCATGTAGGTGGCAACGTGATATTGAAGCAGTTCCTCGAAATCACGCGCAATGTGCTGCGGTGATCCTTCGCGGATGGCCTGCTTGACGTTACCGTTGGCGCGAATGATATCACCAAGCTTGTACGTCAAATCGTCTTCGTTTCTCATGCCGGTACCAGTACCATCCATGGAGATACTAGGACGCACGGGAGGTGGGGGAACAGGCAGAACAGTAATGATCATCCACTCGGGACGGGCATAGTCCGAGTTGAGACCAATGTTGTGCAGGTCGCGCTCAGAGATGCGGCGGAGGATACCATGCGCCATTTCGGCGGTAATATTGACGGTCTCCTTTCGCTTGGGACCGTCCTCGGAGGTGACCTCGAAGGCGGCCTTGAGTTGCAGCGCAGCCTGTCTTACCTGCGGCTGCATGTTGCCACATCCTCCGTGTCCTTCGAGGACGACGCTCTTCACGCCGGGAGCAAATTCCTCATCCTTGTTCTTGTCCTGTCTGTCCTCGTTCTCACACTTGCGCTTCTTCTTGCAGACGGCCCAGACGCGCTTGAATCGGACTTTCGGGTCGCGGGTGTGAATAGCTTGGACGAATTCGGGATCGCTCTGAGAATTTTTGTTAGCATCCAGCAAGCGCAAAAGCTTCATGGAGTAAAGGGAAGACCAACTTCATCGGCCAACACTTTGCTGCAGTTGTGGCAGACAATCTCCAAAACCTTCTTCACTTTCTTGATAAAACCAGGATGGTATACGGGTTTCGCCAGCTCTATATGACCAAAATGGCCGGGGCATTCGCTCATCGGCTGAGAGCAAGTCTTGCACTTGAACTGTCGGTCGATGGAGCCGAGAAGGGGGTCGTTGAGACCACCGTCGCGCGGCGTTGTCTTGTTCTCCTCCATGGTTTCGGGGTAGAGAATGTGCGCGACACTCATGTTTTTGATCTCCTCCGGGGACATCATACCAAACTGAATCTCCTCGACAGTTTTGAGCGGCGCGCTCGAATGCGGAAAGGGAAGGTTCGCCATGATGAATCGATGTTGTGGTGTTCGACCGAGATGCTGAAAAACTCTGACCGTCCAGTTAAGGCGTCAAGAGCGACGCGCCTCGGGGGGTGGATGACGGGTGGTGGTACAAGCTCTGAGCGATGAAAAACAGCGCGCGAGGGGAAGGAAAAAAACGAAAGTCGACTGGATCCAAACGCAGAGGAATCTCAATCTCGATGGCAGACGCCGTCAGAGTCGAGTTGCGGATGGCCCTTGAAAGGCAAGCAGCGCCTGTCCTGGCCAGCGGCCCAGGAGAACCTCAGGCTATTCGCCCCCGTCGCCTCCACCTCTGGGATCGCAAGAGGCAGTAATTCGCGGGTCGCCGGATCGTAGGGCACTCGAATATGTGCTCGATGATGTCGCGCTCGATGCCCGACACGCGTGGTGATGAGTTTGGGGCCCGTGAACAAAGTTTTGTCGTGGTTGAGGCGTGGCGACAGAGGGCAGGCCGAAGAAACTGGAGTTAACGTGCTGGCGAGAGGCTTGGGTGGCGCTAGTCCTCTTTGGGCCCTGCCGCCTCCTAAGGGAGCACAAGTGGGTGCCTGAGGCAGGATTCAGGGAGGTACCAGGAACAAGGGCCAAGAGAGGGCAAGCACGGATTACCAATGAAATTTGCGCGGCGACCAGGCACCAGCCGTCTTGGAAAAAGTCTCGCTACCTTGCCGTCCACAGTTTGCCTGTCTGGGGTAACGCGACACACAGTTGAGAGCTCTCCGCCAGAGGTCCCCATTCACTTCTATCGCCGATGACTCAAGCAGGGATTCTATTTCTGTCACTGATTGGATGTGCGTCAATCATTTGCAGAAATCAATTCTTCACGAGGCAGCCTAGCACCTTGCGTTTCATCATGTATTAGGGTATTGACAACTGTCCCGCCCGCATCCTCTCTTATTTTCGCTTACTGCGCCCGCCCTTGGCCGCTCCCCGTTTTGGCGGCACAGTCTCGGCGCCCCCGTGTGAGTCGGACTGGTCGTCGCCAGGACTTCGCCGACGCATCGTTCCCGTGGACACAGCTATGAACTCATCTTCACTATCGCTTTCACCTAGGGTGAATAGAATCGGCATCCGAAACTCGTCGCCATCCATCTCATCCTCGATCTTCAGCTGATCGTTGGTCATCACGTCCACCTCCTCGTCTTCAGCATCTAGACGCCGTCTGTGAATTTCCTCTTGCGCATACAGATCAAATTCGTCTTCCTTTTCAATGTACTCGACGTTCTCCTCGACTTCGGCAAAATCAGGTGCCAGCGCAGACCACTTTTGCGGGCTGATGACTGACCAGATGTATATCCTCCCCGTTTCCAATCCACAGGCGGCAAGCATTGCCCGAGCTGGGTGCCATTCTATCACACCTTGCTCCTCTTTGGGGTCCTTGAGCATGCACACCAAACTTCCATGGTTGCGCTCCCAGACGTAGAGTTCGTGGTTGTTATATGTAGAGGCGGCAACGTATTCGCCAGTAGCGCTGAACGTGACATGATTCCACGACAGCCGGTTGACAACATCTTGGAATTTATGCTCAAGCGGTATTGATATCGTATCTGGATCGAGGTCTACAGCAGACAGGTTGGGTATGCGCAGTGTGCGAATGATGCGATCTTGCGAATTGACCAATAGGTCCCTACCAGAGGCTGTGATGCGTAATGTGGTAATTGCACCAGCGCAGACTTTTTCGGAGTAGATGATTTCAAGCGTTCTGGCGTCGATTATATTGATCTTTCCTTTGCTGGTTCCAGCAAGGATGTGGTCACCAGACGTAGTCCAGACCGCCGATGTGGTCATCTGCTTCGCATCCTCCTTTGTTTGCCTTTCGTCTGCGTTCGCTCGTTTCGGCGCTGAAGGTAGGACGCGCTTGACGTCGACGGGTTCGGATACATCGACAAGGGCTGGTTGTTCTTCGAATACCGCCGCAACGAATTGAAAACTGGCACCTGTTAGTGACGAAGAGAGACAAAGTGTTGCTCACCAACCTATTCCACGGGTGAAGCTCAGCCATGTAGACAGGCGCACGGAAGCGCACCTCGCGAAATCTGCTTCCATCTTTTAGATCCCAGAGGATAGCTCGCCATCCCTGGCAGGCCGAGAGCAAGTAGCGACCACATCTAGACCAGCTCAGAAATGTGATGCTCTTGTTATGGCCGCGCAGCTTCCTGGCCACGCCCATGGTCTCCAGATCCCAGACCGCAACAGTTCCATCGACTCGGCCGGAGGCAAGGTAATCACCCTTGCGGTTGAATCGCAGAAAAGTCGCATGGCCTGATCGAATGGTGCTGGTGATGCTTTCTGGGTAGTCCTGGAGGAGGTAGTCGTCGGAAAGAAGCAAATTCATGATGGCGACGCGACTGTCAAGCCACTATTTGTCTAGAGACGGAGGCACTTAAAGATCCCCGTCGCCTAGAAGAGCAAGCAGGAATCGCGCGCTTTTGTCAGGTGCAAGTCGCGTCGATGCAGAAAGTCAAGGGTTGTCGCAAATTCAAGGACGGTGGAGATGCTTGCATGCTGTGGCGCGACGACTTTCGCTGCCGCTTCTGTGGAGCTCCACCGCGGGGCATCACTTTTACGGCGGCACTCGAGTTGAACTTTCTCCCACCAACAGCAGAAGACAAGGCTCCAAAATGGCTAATTCAAAGTGGGTTCTGCTATGATGTTAATATTCGAAAGATTCTAACTCGGTCCCAGGTTTGAATACGTTCGTGAGTTCGAGCAGCCCGACTATCTGCTACGAAACACTTGGATCGTGGTTCGCGTCGATGGCAGAGCCTTCACAAAGTAAGATTTTCATTCGCCGCGCCGATTTCACTCACTCACGGTATCAAACTTTAGGATGTGCGCCAGATACGGCTTCGAGAAGCCGAATGATCGCAGGGCGCTCGACGTCATGAACACAGCGGCGAAAGCCGTGGTCGCTGACCTCCCAGAGATTACCATAGCCTACGGTGTCAGTGATGAGTACAGGTAAGCGTAGGTATTATTATTAGGCTTGTATCTGTTTGCTAACACTACTCAGCTTTGTATTTCACAAATCCTGCAACTTATTCGAGCGGAGGGCGAGGTATGTTAGGACGCTCTAAGTGAGTCACCGAGGCTAACCTGAGGTAGCAAACTTATCAGTACTATCGTGTCGACTTTTACAGCAAATTATGTACACTGCTGGCCAAAGTTCTTCCCGGATATGCCGCTTTCGTTTCCTTTGCCGACATTTGATGGACGTGCTGTTTGTTATCCTACTGTTCAGAACCTGCGCGACTACATGAGCTGGCGCCAAGCAGACTGTAAGTAAATACCAGTGTCATGCTGGGAGCGAAGAGCTAGAGCTGAGGATAAATCAAGGTCACATTAACAACCTCTACAACACCACTTTTTGGTCTCTGGTCCAGCTTGGTGGCATGGATAACAAGGAGGCAGAAAAGGCGCTTGCGGTAAGAACGGTTGACCTTTCGTCTGGACGAGGGAACTAACAGCCTGGCGCTGCAGGGTACATTGGCTGCAGACAAGAATGAAATTTTATTCTCTCGCTTCAAAATCAACTACAACAATGAGCCGGAGATTTTCAGGAAAGGAAGCGTCGTGTTCCGAGACGTGCGTTTAGGAATTCTCCCACCTCCCCGTAAGCTGCTAACTTCTCCAGTATGAACTTGTCGATCCCGCGAGCCACAAGACGTCAGAAACAGTCGATGCGCTGGCTGAGCCGGTGCAACAGTCCAAAACGCAAAATGAAAATGACAAGAAGCGCAGGTCGAAAGCGCGCATCGTGGTTGAGCACTTGGACATAATTCGCGACGATTTTTGGGACCGACGACCCTGGATATTATCCAACAAGCCGGGTAAAGTCCCAAAAGAAACGTAAAAATTGCCTCAAAATATATATATATCCCATCTGTCCGATAATATGCGGTGTGTATAAAGTACTTTTTGAATATCCCCAAGAAATCACCCAAGCGCCGACGCAAATGCAAGATATATACGCCATCATTACATGTCATGACTGCCCACATTCCATTTATTTTCCCTCCTCCTTGCGGCGCCGTCTCTTCTCCTCCTTGCGCGCTCTGCGGCGTCGCTTCTCCTCGGCCGCATCGTCGCTCGAATCAGATTTCGACTTGCTCTTTTTCGACTTGCGCGCAAGTTTTCGCTGGGCTTTTTCCTCTCGGCGCTTTCGCTTGGCTTCCTTGCGCGCCCTGCGTTCTTCTTTGGACTCGGTCGCAGGCTTGGTCTTTTTGGCCTTCTTCTCGGAGTCGTCGGATTCGGAGTCGGAGTCGGACGTTGATTCGTCTTTTTCTTGCTGCTTTTTCAGGCTTTCGATGGTGCCCTCGAGGAAGCCTCCGCGCACAAACGTCGTGTAGAGCGAATATTTGCCCAGCGAACCCTTCTCAATGGCATTGAGCTTGCCGGTTGTGATGGTCTGAACGACTTTGCCCTTTTTCGAGGTGTCGAGACCTTGCAGCTGCTCATCGAATGCATTCATCCACCATTGGTCGCTAGTAAAGTGTTGGGTGGCACCGATGCCTCTCGTGTTGTCCTTGCGGTTGAGGAGGAGCGGCTTGGCCAGGCCGACGCTGTCGTCTGTCTTATGCAGAGAGTGGCCTTTGCCTCTCCATCCTTGTGCAGTGAGCAGGGCGCTTGCGTTCATGGTGTCGCAGGGTATCTCTGTGTGAATTTCACTGGATAACCAGTATTTTCCTACCGCAAAATGGCCCTCACAGCACACCAGCTCCGTGTCGAGAGTTGAGATGCACAATGCAGAAGTCGACCTTTGCGACCATGAAATTTTCTGTGGGGCAGTTTTCTTATCAGCGGCTGGGGTCTGATTGTGACAACATGGCGGCCTACCCTGTATCATATTTCGCGAATCATGTTTGGCAACACGGGTTATGTATTGATCTATAATTTCGCATTTTTCAATACTTATTATTCACATTTACAGGCTTTTCTTCTCTAGCTGGGCTCTTGTGTCTGAATTGTCTCTGTGTGACCACGTATACAACCAGCACACAAACTTTGCTCTTGAACTACTGCAGGTGCGAACTACGTAAGACTGCGCGTCGTTTCCAAGATTTCAAAAGAAGGGAGAGAAAAGATCACTAGGCGTTTACTTCTTCGCTACGCACAAGTAGCATATTCTCCAAACGGAACTATTCCCGAGTCGAGCAAGGACATATTTGGGTGCTGACGGTGCTTGGTGTCGATCTGCTCGATAGGCATTTTAGCCCCGTCCGCTATGATACCCGGCACGGCTGCCAAACCCGCCAAACCCCCGCTAGCATTGCACGGCTAAATCGGTGCCTTGGCTCCCACAACCCACATGACGTAACATTGTTGGTACAGTTGGCCTTTGGCGGGATTGTCGGCATCGAGTTCCGTATATAAGCGTTGAAGCTCCTCTTTTTCTCGAACTCGGCTGTCAGATGCTCCTTTCACCCATCCAGTGCAGCTGTTAGATCGGTCATCATGGCGCCCTTTTGTGCAGACCCGCGGCAGATTGTCATTGCTCTCGATTCCCAACGGCGAATCGAGCTGCTCAAGCTCGTGGACGACATCATCTTTTCCATGAAGGCGCAGCTTCAGTCCAAGCCCGATGAGCTGGGTTCCGTGTCCATGGAATCAAGCATATACGAAGAAAGCAGCTCGGCGCAGATTGGAAAGACGAATGACCCGCCACCGCCTTATTCGACCATTGACGCCAAGACTGAAGCTTCGAGTAAATCCGCGACCTTGTTTGATGCTGACGAAGAGAGCACGAGTGATGCTTCAGCTGCCGCCGATGGCAGCAAAAAGAAGTTCAATCCGCCCAACCCGTTCAAGAATGTCAAGATTGGCGTGCCCTGGAAGAACAATCCCAATGCGCCCACCAAGAGCAGTAGGCGGGCAGGGGAGATCCAGGCCGCCGCGCGCAAGTACCTGGAGGAGTGGGAGCACGATTTCATCCCCAAGCTCGAGGAGATTGCGCTTGTCAAGGACACCGACAAGATCAAGGCCGAGCGCAAGACACGACGGCAGGCCGTGGCCATGAATGAAGAAAACGAACGCGCAGAGAGACAACGCCACGCAGACTCGGACGAGGCCAAGGACGAGCAGATGGC
>JANAKD010000973.1:0-10955 GCA_027627215.1 Lecanicillium saksenae | reverse complement strand
TCCAAGACGGCCATTGTCGGTCTCGGCGCGGGTTTCTTCCTGGCCGCCGTCCAAAACGCCATGTCGAAGCGCAACGTCGGTGCCTTTGGCGTCTTCAGCCGCGGTGCTCCGATCATTGGACTTGCCGGTATGCATTATTCTTGCTTGGATTTGGTCAATTGGGCGATGAAAACGATCCGATGACGAAACTTGCCGCATAAACCGCAACCGCCCCCGTCGCGATCGAGTCCCGTCCGACCATGGAAGAGAAAAAAAAAAAANCCACAGCATTGCTAACCACTCTCTGTTTTAGCTGCTTCTCCTGCCGCCTATACCTTCTTCTCACGCACCACAATGAACCTTCGCGAAAAGGATGACGCTTTTGCGGCTGCTATTGGTGGTTTCATGGCTGGTGGTGTCCTGGGTCTTCCCTGTGAGTAGCTCCGCCGACAGCATTCAACGCCAATTGACCACGACCTAACCCAATACGTGCAGCCAAGCGCATGCCCATTGTCATGGCCCTCGGTGCCTTCGTCGGTGGTGTCCAGGGCAGCTTCAAGCTTCTCGGCGGCCGCCTCGACAGCTTCAAGCAGGAGGATGACGAATTTGCCCGCAAAGAGACTGTTCGCCGAACAACGAGGCTGCCTGTTGAGCAGACCGTCTCCGAGATTGGCGAGGGACGAGGTACGAACTACAAAATTGCAGATATCATTACGTTTGCTAACAGCCTGCTCAGGCATCAAGCCTCCTGGCTACGAGGAGCGCCGCAGAGAACGCATCCAGGAGAAGTATGGCTTCGAGATCAACCCCGTCAAGGCGACTGTCGAGGGCAGCCAATAAGTTACTTGCTTTTCCTATGATACCTCTTGCGTAACGCTAGATTTGGATCAAGACCAAACCCGACCCCGCCGGGGTTATGGTGGTGGTGAAATATCTGTACATAACCTCTTCCGTGGCAGCGAAGAGATGCTACACTAGAGAATTGGAGTTTCTGTTTCTTTGTTACATTCCCTTTGTTGTTGGGATATGAAGCTGCCCCAGTGCGTGCAGCGCCAGCCGAGGCAACAAAAGGTACGTTCCTCCTCCTTGTTTCTGCCTTGACACCATGCAACACCACCCACTCGTTTTCTATGATGATACGTTGAGGCTGTTTATGATCTTCTGATTACATCAACTCACCATTTCTATCTACATTGTTTCACTGAGAAAACACCATGATATTTTGATATTTGAGTTTTGCCAACCGAGGGGGAAAACACCAGACTAACAGAGACTCGACAGATGACAATAAAAAGCGTGGAAAACATTACGAATGGAAGTGGATGGGAGGGAAGGTGTACTCTTAACATAAAGCAAGCCGATGTGGCTTAGATACACAACAACACACACAAACACGCGTTTATTTATTTGTTATATTTCTTCATATTATCAGCGACTTTTTTTGATTTTATACCCTAGTCCATCGTGCTGCTCTGTGACTTGTTAGATCCCAAACCCTGTACAATATACAACCAGAAAACGCCAATTCGCCCCTATATCACACAACATAACCGTTTACATCTGCAGACGCTTTACAGAGCCTTGACAGACTGGAAGAAGGGGTTGGCTAAGAGCTTCTCATTGTCGCCAACCAGTGCCTTGAGCTTGGCAACCTGCTCCTCCTTGCTGAGCCCCGCATCCTTGACCTCGTCGCGCCACTGCACGAGCAGCTGCTTGAGCATGGCGCTGCCTTGCTCGACGTCCTCCTTGCTGTAGCTCAGACCCAGATCCTCGTGCTTGGACGTGAAGTCTTCGAGCTCGTCGGCCTTGCGCTTGGCCATGCGCACCACCTTGTCTGGGAAGCGCACAAGCTCGGCGACGTGGATGCCGAAACTCTGGTCGCAGATGCCCGGCTCAACCTTGTACAGCAGCGTAACCTCGCGCTTGGCATTGGCGTCGCCGTCGGTGCCGCTGATGTGCGCCGTGACGTGCAAGTTGGCCACATGCGGATACTGGTCGGCCAGGGCCGTCAACTCGTGGAAATGCGTGGCGAACATGGCAAAGCAGCGAATCTCCTTGACGATGTGCTCGGAAATGGCCCAGGCGAGACCGAAGCCGTCGTACGTAGAGGTACCACGACCGAGCTCGTCAATGATAATGAGAGACTCGGAGGTGGCAGACTTGAGAATGTTGGCCGTCTCGAGCATTTCAGCCATGAACGTGGACACGCCCTTGAGCTGGGAATCGCTGGCACCGACACGAGCAAGGATCGAGTCGAAGATGGTGAGCTCAGCCTCGGCGCACGGCACGAAGCAGCCGACCTGCGCCATGAGGGCGATGGCGCCGACTTGGCGAATGTAGGTGGATTTACCACCCATGTTGGGACCGGTGATGATGAGGAACGACGACTTGTCGCGCGTCAGCTCGATATCGTTGGTGATGAATTGCACATCGTCTTGCAGCTCCAGGCACGGGTGGCGTGAGCCCAGCAGCTTGGTTTGGCCCTCACCGCGCGGATGAATTTTGGGACGTACGTATGCCTCTGGGGCGTTGACAGAGCAGTGGGCGAGGGAGACGATTACGTCAAGATGCGCAAGGACACCAGCGAGTCGCTCAAGCACAGGGCAGTACGAGGCGGCAACCTGGACAACTTCGTTGACGAGGCCGCTCTGCGTGCGGTTATAGTTTTGCGACAGCTGGTCATACTCGCGGCGATACGACTGCAGCTTCTTAGTGGTAAAGTAGACGCCGTTCTTCTGTGTAGAGCATTCCTGGTACTTGGACTTGTTGCGGATGCAACCAGCTTCCTGGCGCGTAAGACGCATGCACACGCCGTGCACTTTGTGATTAGTCTCGAGGAAGATTTTCTTGTCAGCCTCTTGGTCGAGGTCGCGTGCAGCTTCATGGAACTCCTCGCGGATGCTCCGATCGAGTTGGTCAAGCTTCTTGCGGATGATGCGTAGACCGGCGTCGTAGTCAGGCTTGATGATGTATTCATGGCGGTCGAGAGCATCGAGATCAACCGTTTGTTCAACCATGTCCTGGAGCCGGCCGAGACTATCAGATAACTCGCGAAGCTTGGTGGTGTATGCTTCGTCCAAAGGATCGCGGTAGGCCTCATCCATGATGCCTTCCAAAGTTCCGATGAAGCCAGGTAGACGAATGACGACCTGGTATGCACGGACAACATCTTCTAGATTGGCCTTTTTGCGCTGAAAGCGCTTGGACAACCGGTATAGGTCTGGCACTGAGCGTAAGTGTGTCTCTTGCATTGTTTGGCGGAGCTCAGTATCTGTGTAGAACGCCTCCACGAGTTGCTGGCGCTTCTCGATCTCTTCCTTCTTCATGAGAGGTTGCTTGAGCCACTGCGCCAGTAGACGACTACCCACTGGGGTCTTGCAGTGATTTAATACTCCGTAGATGCTCATGGTCTTGGCACCATCTCTAGGGCCGGGCATGAGATTCAACGCCTTGAGGGCGGCGGCGTCGAGCTTCATGAACTGTGCGAGGTCGTGCTGGTAGAGCTGATACTGACCAAAGTTGGAAGAGTCTTGGAGAATGCTGAGATACTTGATAAGCGAAGCAGCAGATCCCATGGCCAGCTTCAGCTCCGTCTGAGGAAGAAGCGCAGTAGACTTCTCGTCCTTGAGCAGGCGGGCCAAGTCTTGGTCAATATCGCGGATGCCAAAATCACCCGCAGGACGTTCCGCTATAGCCACGCCGCAGTTGTCGATAATCTGGCGGAGCTTGGCCAGCTCGGGGTCTTTTTCCTTGTCACCCTTTTCTTGGGGGATAAGGCACTCGCGCACACCGAGCTGGATCAGGAGAGCCTCAAAGTTGGAGTAGAGGTCGTTGTCGAGAAATTCGCTGACGCCGAGCTCGCGGACTGAAGCGTCGGCAAAGCAGACACCAACGGCGCGCGCCTCGGATGCCTTGGCGGAGATCTTGACAGCCATAATCATGGGCGCCGACTCGATCTGGCCACCAAGGTCCTCCTCAACGTCCTGCAGGTTGCCGGGGGAAGCTTGCTTGGTGCACTTCCAATTCATACGGCCGTTGGGGCTCTGCCAAATTTCGATGCGCTTGCCGAGTTTGAAGAGGGCCTCACGGAGGAACTGGCGGAAGACGGTGACAGTCATGGTGACGGAGGGCAGACCGGTGTGGTCATTTCGGCCGAGCTGTCGAACGACGGACGTGGTTTTGTAGACCTAGAATCGTTAGGCGGAGGATACTATCGTTTCAATTGAATTCGGGCGTACTGTATTTGCGATGAAGTTGGCATCGTCGCCGTGGGCGGTGTACCAGTCACCTCGATCAAAGATGCGGACAGTGTCTTCATTGACTGCGGGAAGCGATTTGAAGAAGCGGATGAAGCCGCCCTCGTCGTCGAGCTGCAACTGTCAGTACTCGAGGAACAAGTGTAGAAATGAAACAACGGATCTAGCGTACCTTGAGTTCCGGACGGGACGCCATGGTGGTAGATGAGCTCTGCCAAAGTGATGCGGGCGGATGGTTCCTGGCCCGTTTGATGGTGGTTGAGAGGCGACAGCTGAGCTGGGTGCGCGTCCCTGGGCGACCAAGGTTCTGGGGGACGCGTTTTTGGCGACTCAATTAAAGTGGCGACGCGAAAGCGGCACGGCCTATCTGCGACGGCACTCGGTGAGGAAAGCAACAAAAAATATTCTTCAAACATGAAAACTAAATTTAAAATAATGCCGATTGTGATCAGATTTCTAGGAAATATACAAGGATGAAGATCCATCCAGCAGTTTGCGTTAGTGGTTGTCAACCTCGTATCGAGTACATCACGGGTATAAAAATGCTTTTGCTGGCGACTCTTGCGACGTTCAGCACACAGAAGTGGAATCAATGCGCGCGAAGAGACATTTATGAGAAACCAAAGACTTCACTGACTCCTCTTGATGCTTTCCATTGGCGCCTCAAACTCGCCACGCATTTCTCGACTTGAAATCGCCTCAAATCGCATCTCAGTTTTCATGCATGCAACAACTGACTGAATCTTTACCCATAATTATAGTTCAAGTTTATACTTGAGCCACGAGGTATACTACACGTTTGCTCTTAAGAAGTCAAAGTCGTCCTCGAGCAAAGAAAAACCAAGGCGAGTATTTGAAAAGATGATGGCGCGCCGATCGACTGGCACATGCTTTCCATCTGGCCGTTTGGCAGTTGTGTGAAAGGTTCTCCCTTCCCACGTAAATGGCTTGTTTCAGAAGTACAAAAGTTTTGCATCGAAGTAAAGCTTCAGCAATTCCCATTCGTAGCCCGCGTTGACGTGATGTCGCCGTGGTGCCTCTACCGAAACCGGGGCACAGAGCCGTGTTTGGCAAGCTCCGATTCGCTGTTTGTCAGCAAGACTTTTTGACGTATCGAGGAAAACGGAAATACGGCTGACTTCGAGCCGTTGTAACCCTGCCACAAACCGGCCCGTCGGCACGCATCACCCTGATGGCGCGCCATGCGACATGACTCTGCAGCATGACCACTATCTTCGGCCGTTAACACCGAGTGCAGCCATTATTCACCATCAGGAGTCATTCAGCCAGTCAGGAGAAAAAATCTGCAGGTGACTTTGCCGATGGGCGGCGCACCGCCCACTCATACGCCCAGCTGGTCTTGGCAGCCTTGTCTTGGTAGCTCGCCACATAGTCCAACCCAACAACACCGCAGCGAGTCAATCTTGTTATTAAATCGCCGAAAAGCCAAGAGATACTTAGAATGAACCTTGTCTGCAAATCACTGCCCTTGAATTCTGCCATGTATCCAAAAAGGCACCACAAAAGAAAGGACTGTCATTGCTGCTGAGCAGCCGCCTATAGCGCCCACGATCTTGGCAATGGCCATCAAGGTGCACATACTGCCAATCCTTTGTTCATGCAGTGCGGCCATCACTCTGCACGACGCAGTGCGTCTTTCTTTTTCTGCCCATCAGGGTCAGCCTGAAGTCCACTGCCGCGAAAGCCTTTTAAATGCCAAGCACGGCTGGTCTTTTTATTCAATGGAGAATATGTGGCCAAGGGGGGCACAGGCAGGCCAAAGTACACGGCTGTTCGCCAGCATCTCCAGACAACCATACTCTCTGATATCATATATTGATAAAGAAAACAGGGACCCATACGAGTGGCGTCCTCTAGTGCTTCGCAATTTATTAATTTTGCGCTCTTTTCCCGTCTACCCCGGCCTGTCAAGGGCTACTTTGAAAAGAAGCTTATTTCCTCCCATCTCGTGTGCTGGCGCCACCACCTCTCGTTGTTACTTTAACAAGCGGGCGTAGCTGCCAAACATTGCGCAACACTAATATTTTATTTTCTTCTTGCGATCCCTCTGGACGCGAGCTCACTTGCCGCGACTTTCGAAACGGAAGAGGAGCAACAAAACCTTTTTGAGATGTTGGGGAGATCCATGACATCGGCGGCCCTTTGGGTCGCAGTATCGGGAGCATCATATCCTATGCGAACTCCTGCACCAGAGCCGGCAGCGGCAGCGGCAGCGGCGACACCGAAAGTGACGGCTATTACCAGTTGCCATTTGCATGCCACGCAATTGTATGTTTTCTGACAGATACAGCCCTCCTTTGGATTATATGTTAATATCTTGGCCCAGGTTTTGTATGAATGGCGCAACCGAATATCTCATCCACACCACACCGACGGCAACTACCAGCCTACCAGCCAGCTTTACCGGCTGTCACAATCACGGACCAGATCTGTATGTTCCCTTTCTCTTAATACGTGCTTTTTGAGAGGTTGCAGATGTATTAACATATAATAGATACTGCATTGCGCCTGGTGGCGACGAAGTCTTGGCAGAAAACGCCGACGCTGCGCCTGCCGAGGACCACGATCACGATCACGACTCTGAACAAGACGGCGAACACTCTGGAGAGGCTGGTAGCAACGTTCACTGCCACTCTCATGCTGGCGTCGAGTAGGTTACCTCCCCTCTTCCCACTTGCGCCGAATCATCCGCTAACACTCTGCCAAAAGACACTGCGTGGGCGATGACGGCGACGAGGCCGGCGCACCGAAATGCGACGCCCCCAAGCGCGACTACAACATTGGACTGCGCGTTGGTCTTCTCTTCGTCATCCTAGCCACGAGCGCGCTGGGCGTCTTTGGACCGCTGTTCTTGCAGCGTGCCATGGGCAAGCACCTGTCGCTCGTCTTTACCTTTCTCAAGCAGTTTGGCACTGGCATTGTCATTTCCACTGCTTTTGTCCACGTACGTACTGTGGCATTTCAATCAAAACATCAAATATGTCAAGACGTGTGCTAATATGGAACAGCTGTACACTCATGCATCGCTCATGTTCAACAACAAGTGCCTTGGTGACTTAGGCTATGAGTCGACAACATCTGCGATTGTAATGGGCGGCCTGTTTCTCTCCTTCATCGTGGAGTATATTGGTCACCGTGTCGTCTTGGCCAAGGAAAAATCGGTAGCAGAGCTCTCGATGGAAGAAAAGGCACAATCACTCTTCTCGGCGGAAGTGGTCACCATTCTCGTATTGGAGGCTGGTATTCTCTTCCACTCCCTGCGTAAGACGAMCCCCCCTTCCATCATCTAGACGCTTCATCACTAACAAAATGCAGTTATTGGCCTCACACTTGTCGTTGCGGCAGACCAGTACTTTATCACGCTCTTCGTCGTCATTCTCTTCCACCAAATCTTTGAGGGCCTGGCGCTTGGTACTCGAATTGCTACCATCGGCACCAGCCGTGATGCGCATAGCCACGGGCCTGCCCAAAGCTATAATGGAAATGCTGACCACAGGCAGACTGCAAACGGATCAAATGACGCACCGGCTACTGCTCACACGGCCCTACTTCCCCACAAGACGGCGGGCCTGTCTCTGCGTAAGAAGATGGGACTCGCCTCGCTCTTTGCGTTTGTCACGCCGCTCGGCATGGCCATTGGTATCGGTGTCCTGCAAAGTTTCAACGGCAACGACCCTTCGACCATCATTGCCATTGGTACCCTGGACGCCCTTTCGGCCGGTATTCTAATTTGGGTCGGTGTCGTGGAGATGTGGGCTGGCGACTGGATGGTTGGTTCTCATGGATCCAAGGCTGAGCTGGCGGACGCGGACGGACTTACCGTGGGAATTGCCGGCTTTGGTCTAGTAGGTGGACTGGTAGTCATGAGCATCTTGGGTAAATGGGCATAAGCGCCGACAAGGTAGACTGTTAAAATCTGGTGATAGGGTAGATAACGGTTAGTAAAAGGCGACTATGGATAGCCTATGAATTAAAGCGATACTATTTCAGTCCAAGGAACTAAGCCGATTCTAATGTAGGGGTTATCTCACCACATTCATGGCGCTTAGAGTTGGCCGTGGTCGTTTGTTCAAGCAATTGGGCTCAGGCTGAGACTAATGCTAGCCCCAAAGCTCACTTCGAATCATCGTCATCAGGCATAATGATTTGGGTATTCATCCATGGCAACCCCGACGTACGTTGCCCAGTCATCATCTCAGCACGCACACGCAAAGAGGGCGACGGCATACTCCCAGTATTGAGGATACCATCCAGACGTCGCCCAGTCCAGGAGCGCAATAGTGCCATCCGGTTGGACCATAATATTATTGCGTTGTATATCGCAATGCGTAAACGTGGGTTCACCAGCGTCCACCAACACCTTGTGCAGAACTTGGCGATAATAGGCCACTCTGCACTGGACCCTCTGCTTTCGTACTTGCTTCTTGCCTCTTATTTTTTGCTCAGCTCGCATAAGAGATGAGAACAGAGAGCCAATTGATCTCGCTGTCGACGCCGTAGCGGCCGCGTGCAGCCCAAACCAATCCTTTTGTTTTTACAGTACAGATATTGATGTAGCCAGTAACGACGTTACCCGTCAAGGGGTGCAAAAAGGACCGCCGGTTGAGGCGATAGAAGGATAAAAATTATAAGAAATGTTAAAATAATAACTAAAAGATATAATAAATATTAGAATAATAAAAAAACATAAGATATATTAAAACAATAAAAATTAGAAGAAATATAAAAATAAGAAATATTATAAGAAATATTATAAGAAATATTAATATAATAAAATATATAAGGTATATTAGAACAACTCGATCTATAAGAAATAGTAAAGGCTTATTTTTTTTATATAAAAATGGTATTACTTTAGAACTGGTACATGATACACCGGATAGCCGGCAATGTATTTTGTCCCCCTTGTGCCCATCTCGTGCTCTCTCGCTTGCATTGGGCGACGTCTTGCTTGACATGCTCGGCAACAGTCGGCCCATGCGGGTGCGTGAGAGAGCAACATAAAACGTCGTTGCTCTCTGTCTATTTTGCAATAAGTGACCTATTATTGATATCAGTTCTTGCCTTAGTGTCTGGTTGCCTCCTCCGCCGGAAGCATCCCGCGGGTGCAACATCAAAGCGATCATCTACAGATGCCATCCAGCAGCCTTGTCCTTGCAGCCACCGTTGCGCGTGTAAAACCAATCAACCGCACTTGATAGGAAGACCGGTAATGTATCACTATATAGCCACCTTCTCACATATCATCTCAGTATGAAGTTTTCCATTATCTCCGTCCTGGCGGTTGGTAAGTCTCGCCTGCTGGCTCATTCACCTTGTCGCCGCGCGCTCATACACTGACCTCACCTCGCAGCTGCGCCGACTCTGGCTGCGCCGTCCTCTGCCCCGGTCGACATCCACACCGGCAGCCAGTTCATCGCCCAGCAGGACCGCGTGCCGCTGTCCGACCAGGACAAGCGCCGAAGAAAGCTCGGCGCGGGGCTGACGCAGATTCTAATCAAGGTCATTCAGCAGATTGAAAATATGGGGCTCAAGGTTGGTGATGCTTCGGAACGGGGCCAGGCCAAGAAAGGTCAGGCCGGCTGCTTCTCGGCATTGCTTTTGCTCCTGTATACCGCCTTGACCATTGTTACTTTTGGTGGACTGGTTGCCGGCGAATCTTTGGGCTTGGGTAAGTTTGCTGAGAGCCCTGGCTTGTTGAAATGAGACTAACTCTTGCCTGCAGCCCTTCCCTTCATTCTCATGGCCGCAGTCGTCATTACACCTCCTGCGCTTGTGCATGCCTTTATCGCTCCCTTCTTCTCCATTTACCACGGAATCAACTGAGTAAGCGCCTGATGGCAAGCCGTCATATACACAAAGTTCTCCTCACCATCTCAACCTACTCAACCACGACCTTTCCACAGGGTTTATACATTTTCTACCAGCATCTTTCGTGTCTCATTTTTAGCCAACACCTATGTACTTGCGCTGATCGCACTCCTCATCGCTCAAGAGTTCACGTCCTCAGGTGCAGAATCGCCATATACATGTCTATTGACTGACAAAAGAATTTGCTGTGCATGTTGCCAAATAATAATACACTAACTCATACTCAATCACCAATTTTCACCTCATCCGTTTGCCTGTGTTTTATCGGACAAATTCCTTGAGGTCCTTGCCGTCCTCAAACGCAACCTTCCCGTCTTTCTTGCCCTCGGCCAACTTAAAGGCAGACTCTTCCACCTTGGTCTCGGCGTTGTCAGCCTTGGGCTCCAGCGCTTCTTGCACCGCACCGGGTGGTGCATCCGCAATCTCATTCACTTCGCGGTTCGAAAGCACATCGGCCACTCGCACGCCACGGCTCGACATGAGAATCGTAGTCGGGCCCTGGAACTGCAGGAACAACCTGTCGCCCCATATGGTTCTGCGGGCCATGGTGCGCAAGCCGAAGAGGATGCGCCCAATAGACTTGTACACGGCCGAATCGCGCACGGTCTTCATAAATGCTAGCTCTGGCAGGAAGCGCGACACGGACGGCACCTGCAGGCGGAAGCTAGAGCTCTTGAAACGGAACGGGCGGGGTGCGTTGCGAGACACAGAGTACGCAACAACGCTGCCTGGGTGCGCGACAAATTCCTCACCTTCAGCGAGCGTGAGCTGGTAGACTTGACCAGGAGCCGATACAGCAGCGAGGCCACGGCCGGTGAGAAATGTGCT
>JANAKD010000972.1:0-10958 GCA_027627215.1 Lecanicillium saksenae | reverse complement strand
AGCACCATCTTGTTGCCCGCGTTGGGCGTGTAGTGCGCCGCGCAGTGGTTCAGCGACAGGCCGCAGGGGAAGCCCATGCCCGCCAGAAGGGGGTCGCCCTCGGTGAGCCCGGCGTGGCCCGTCAGCGCGCGCACGCTGTTCTCGATGCCCTCCGCAATCTCCGTCAGCGTCTGGCCCGGCTTGATCGACTTTTGCGCGTACTGGCGCACCTGGCGGTGGATCTCGGCCGCCTCGCGGTAGTCGGTGACAAAGTCGCTGTTGAGGTTATCCAGGTGGCGCTTCTCCTCGTCCGTCGTGCGGTAGCGGTTCTCGTCTGTGTACTCGACCTCCTCGCCCTTGGGGTANCTGCCGTTGGGGAACAGCTGGCTCAGCTTGACCGTCGGCGGCTCCGTCTGGCTTGTGGGGTTCTTCTTCTTCTTTCTAGGCTTTCTCTTCTTCTTCTTCTTCGCCGCGCCAGTGCCTGCGTCGGCACCGTTGGCAGGCTCCTCGTCCGAGTCATCGCCGTCCTCCTCGTCGTGGGCGGCGGGCTTGCCGTTGGCCTTGTCGTCGGCCACTGTTTACTTGTTAGGTTAGACCTCGCGGTTTTGTAGTGCGCCATATGGCATCCATGGATCACGAATCGTACCTTTGAGCTCCTTGAGAGCTTCCTCTGCTTGCGCGGCCATATTTAATTGGTCGTGTGATGTCGGCGCTTCTTGCTTGAGGAAGAAAAAAAATTGGTTCCCGATTCAAACCGCCGCCGAAAATTTACCCCGCCCGGCCCCGATGCTACCGATAATGACGTGTGGGGTGTGTACCGCTGTAGACTGTACAAAATAAGCCGGAAAATTATACAATGCAATTGGCTGGAGCAATTCAGAAAAATATTCTCTAATTCTAATTTGCTTGATTTGTTGAACCTTTGCTGTGTTGATTGTCAGCGTAGCTGCGTGCGTGGGGCACAAGTCCGCGGGGCAGCTTGCTCGCTGTACATCTTGTTTCTGGCAACAACCCTGCCAATCATCGAGACTCCAAGACATCCAAGATGGAGGAACAAGTAAATAGACTCGTTGACAAATTATGGCAGAAATATCAAGTCACACCGGCGGATAAGCGTCTATGTAAGACAAAGCCGCAGGCTTTGTGAATCATGCTAACCTCGATTCCAGTAATTGGCGTTGCTGGTATCCCCGGCTCAGGTATGCTTGCGACGACTCTGTGCAACGCCGGCTCAACTAACATCCAGTAGGAAAAACCACATTCTCAAAGATCATTACCTCTCGTATCAATGAGCTCGCCGCTAAGCAGAACCCTGGCTCCCCTTTGCCCGCCGCCTTTCTTCCCATGGATGGCTTCCACTATCCGCGCAGCTATCTCTCAGCCCAGGCCGACGCCGCTCTCTTCCACGCTCGTCGTGGTGCCTCGTTTACCTTTGATGCACCGCAGTTCTTGGGGCTGATCACAAGGCTGCGCAACGAACCGCTGGACAAGGACATCACGGCGCCATCGTTTGACCACGCCGTCAAGGACCCCAAGGAGGACGACATCGTCATTGCTCCGACACAGCGCATCGTTGTCGTAGAAGGCAACTATGTGGCACTCAATGCTGATGTCTGGCGTGAGGCGGCGTCTCTCTTTGACGAGCTGTGGTTTGTCGAGGTCGACTTCAACCGAGCGAGGGAGAGACTGGGGCCGCGACATGTCAAGGCCGGTATTGTAACCAGCTTGGAGGATGGATACAAGCGAGCAGACGAGAATGATCTAGTCAACGGCAAGGAAATCGTTGACAACAAGATGCCTATTCAAGAAATTATTTTTAGCACCGAGGATGAAGAATGGGTCCCGGCAGCCTGAGCGCGTTGGCCGGGAGCCGTCTTGTATAGAAGGGATATCACGGTAGATTAATATCAACAAGCTAAAAGCAAGAAAGCGCTACGCTATTTTCGTGTAACATGCGGGTATTGTGCATCAAACTATGCCTTGCTCGCCTCTTCCTTGTGCGCCGCGGCCAACTCGTTCATCTTGCTCGCCATGGACAGTCCTGTGCCCTTCCGCTTCTGAATCGTCTTTTCCCACAGCGCCGCATCTTTGATCGGCTGACCATGGCCGTCCAAACCTAGAAGCTCCATGATCTCGGGGATCTCCGCGTGGTCGCGCGTGGTGCGCATGCGGTGACACCATGTGATCTTCTTCTCCTCAATGTGGCTCTTGTTGTCACCCTGGCCAGGACGCTGCTCAAATGCATCCATAATGACGGCACCGCCTTGGCCGTCCATAGGCGTCGTCACGGGTGTCACCAAATCCAGAGGCTCGAAGAGGAATTCGCCACCGACCTGGCGCTGATCGCCGGACTTGAGCGCAAGACCGCGAGGAAGCTGTTTAAGGCCCTGGCTCAGGCCCGTCCACACGCCCTTGAGGAAACCCATCTTCATGTACGCGGGCTTTTCGCCAAGAGCAAGCGTCTTCATCATGCCGAGAGCGTCGAAGAGGGCGCTCTTAGGATCGGTGTATAGAGGATAAGGGCACTGGGTCGCCTCAACGTACATATCTATCAGCTGGGGGTCGCCGCAGCCGATAATGACGATTGAGGTGCTGACGGGGAGGCCGAGGAGAGCCTCGCTGGATATCGACTCGGCGAGGGCACGAATGTATTCTTGGCAGTTCTGCAC
The DNA here is from genome assembly GCA_027627215.1 of Lecanicillium saksenae. Taxonomy (NCBI): domain Eukaryota; kingdom Fungi; phylum Ascomycota; class Sordariomycetes; order Hypocreales; family Cordycipitaceae; genus Corniculantispora; species Corniculantispora saksenae. Next base: position 8,310 of record JANAKD010000972.1, on the reverse strand, counting down.
AAGTTAGATTTGAAACATACAGACCATGTTATACTTTGGAATGACAAAAACTTACGCCGCAGAAGAAGTGGCGGACGAAAACTACCAGCACTCGTCGGGCACCATTGGGGCTGTTGTAGAGGCTCTTGAAGCTATGGGACTTGCCGTGCTTGTCGAGTAGGACGTAGTCTTCCACTTTGGCGAGCGTCGCGTCGGAGGGAATCTCATTGTTGGTCGTGACTTGGCCATCGAAATCTTTGGGCTTGTTGCTGTCAATGTCGATGCTCGTCGGCGGCGTCGCCTTTGGAGGGGTATCGGCCTGCGCTGGCGGGGCGACGGTGGCGGGAGCTTCAGCGGGAGCTTCAGCAGGAGGCACGGCGGCCGAGTCGGTCTTGGTATCGGACATGTTGTACGGGATCCAATATCGCGCAAGATGCTATCGAGATCTCGCGAGAATATGAGGGAGGAAATGAAAGGGTCTACATGAGACGAAACCAAGGGGGGCCACGACAAATAAAATACTGGTAACATTAAAAGCCAGTACCTGGGTAGGTACGGCAACTGAAGCTGCCGGCGCGCCAACGCCAAACAGGTCAAGTGCGCCGGCGCTAGCGGGAGCTCGCTCAGTGGCTTTCAGCGGGCTGTGTGGCACTGTAAGACGACGTTACTGGTAGAACATTGGCAGAAGCCTTGTTTCACTGCTTCCAGGGGTTCGAGCTGCAGGAAGCTTTAGAATCTTGACAGAGAACTGTTTCGTTGATTCCAGGGGCTCAAGCTGTAGGAGTCAATGCTGCACGTTTCCATGGCACACAGCCTCACAGATGTGGCGCGTGGCGCAGGCAGCGGGTACAAGCCACACATTGCCTTGATTCAACGATGTCGAAGATGTGGATTGCGTCTTTGGTTCCTTGAAATTTCCATTACATTTCGTAATATGCCGAGTAGCCGTGCATGTATGTAGCCCGATGGGAAACATGACTCAACATAGAAGGCCTGAGCCGCGATCAAGACATGGCATCAAAATGTGAAGTTGCCAAAATGTGCAGCAGCCGACGGAACAGCTTGGCCAATGCCACATCGAGATTCTTCCTGATACTCGTACAATAAAGGCCAGCTACTACGTACTCTGCTCAAACACTTCTACTGACCCATACGCCAATCGGCGCGGGTCCTTGAAAACGTCCGAGTTCAGACCAGGGCCACACGTGAACGGAGACGGACACGCTTGCCAAGTGTGCTCCCGGCATCGCAACCAACGGCGGGCTCCAGATAAAAGTTAAAAAGTTACCCCTCCAGCCCTGCAACCCAAGCAATTCGTACGTGCACACGTAGCCCTAGTTCGTAGGCAGCCGAAACCTTCGTCATGTCCCCCGCAAAATACCACGGAGTCCGCTCCTCTGCTGAACCGAGGCTGCTCCGCTTCCCCGATCGTGCGCTAATGATAAAGTGGCAGATGGAACGGATTCCCCGTCTCACATGCAGGATTAATTCTCAACAAAAAAAAATCATTCCAAGCTAAGCGACAAACGTGAAGAAGCAAACTCCAACCCTTTACGAAAATTTGCCGCGCAGTTGCATTGCGACAATACGCGCGACACCTATTATAAGACATATAATGCCCGGATCCTCACACAACCTGCCCGGAAGGCCGCTGGAGCTGCATATTAGGCGGGACTCGCGGCCAACCGAGTCGGACGACATTGAACGACTGCTGTCGTCGTCATTCTACCCTGGCGCCAGCTCGAGCTATAACCACACCGGCCCGGTAAGGACCTCTGTCATCTCCGCGTGCCTGGACCTTGGCTAACGGGTGAACGCAGTCCCCGGCATACAGCGCAGTCTTCTTGGATGACGACAATGGCTACTCCCCGGAGCAGCAGACAACCGACTCACAGTCCCCGGACAACACTAGAGCCACAAGAAATAAGAGAAGAGCGCCGCCGGCACAGAGCAAAACGGCCGGCACAAAACGAAAGTCGGACGCTGGCGAGAATGAAGGACCTGGCGAGGTAAGCCGCTGGACGTAGCGTCGCATGCAAAGTGTCTCCGTCTAACGTTGTGGCAGCGTCGTCGAAAGCAGATACGAGAAGCGCAGCGCGCGTACCGACAACGAAAGATATCGCAGACCGCCTACCTCGAAGAGCGCGTGAAGCAGCTCGAAGGCGCCATCGAGAACATGAGCAGCGTTGTGCTCTCCTTTAGCGAGGAGCTCATCGGGTCCAACATCCTGTGCTGCCAGAGCGACCTCACGAACCGCCTCCGCGACGCCCTCGCCACCTGCCTCTCCCTCGTCCGCGAGACCGGCAGCGGCGCCCTGCGGGAGGACTCCTCCGACGAGGCCGAGCCGAACAACCCCGCGGGGCACGGCAGCATGGCGCTCGTGCCGTCGATCCCGCCCATGATGCCGGCCAAGCCGATTCGGCATCAAGAACATCTCGGCAACAAGCCTACCCGGACATGAACACCAACATGACCGTCGCGGCCTTCATGGACATGATGGCCACGNTCGGTCGTCTACTACGGCTACCTCGCCCTCGCCGACCCCACNGCTGTNCCACCACCCGCCTGTACCGCCACTTTGGCCTGCCGCTGCAGCTCATGGACCGCNGAGAAGCTGCTGTCGTACTTTNCCGCGNCTCTTCCAGACGCGGCTCTCGCGCTCGCACGACCAGGCCAACGGCTTCCCGAACANGCCCGGCATGCCCTTCTTCAGCATCGGCGGCGCCTGGCACGCACTTCTCCCCGGTCCTGGCGGGCGGCGCGGCAAAGACTGCTCTAGCGAGTGCCTAGCTTCCTGTTAGCTATTGTGCGTGGGGGGAATCATGTTTACTGCGGCTTACCACGCGGTGTCTTTGCCCTCCGCTCAGAGAACCGCCTTTGCTCGTGAGANTGGTCCTGTCGCCGTCGGCCAGCTGCGCAAAGTCCTTGTCCAGGCCGCACGCCTTGACGGCGGCGTCGTATCGCGCCTCGTCCACGTCGACGGCCATCCAGCCCACGATGTTGTCGCGGACGGTGCCCTTGAAGAGCCACGCCGACTGGCTGCAGTACCCAAAGATGGAGACGTCGATGCCGAAGTCGCCACCGGTCAGGGACAGCTCGCCGAGGAGCGCCTGCAGGAGAAGGCTCTTGCCGGAGCCGACTTTCCCAGTGACGGCGTAGACGTCGCCAGGGCGCACCGACAGGGTAATGTCGTGAAGGATGGCGTCCTCACCAATCTTTGCAGAAAAGGAGGCCTTGCTGGCGTGGATCGAATTGTTGGGAACGCGGCTCAGCTCGATAGCAGGCTGCGCGCTGTCAAGAGCTGTGTTGTCGACGACGCGATTTTGAAGGGAGACGGTTTCGTGAAACTCGGACTGCTCTAAAAACTTTTCGACACGTTCAAAGATGCCCATGGAACTGACAAAAGTGGGAAACGAAGAGAGAAGGTTGGCGAGAGGCTCCATCATGAGACCCATGATGGTAAGCGAGGTAAATGCGGTCGAGATGTCGAGGCCGCTGCCGCCGCTGCCGCGTCTGACGGCCAGTGTAATGCCAAAGGTCAGTATGGGGGCTAAAGAAGGAGATAAGTTGCCTGATTCGATAGTTAGCTAGTGTCAGGTCAAAGAATAAGGATCGCGCGATAATTACCGAGAATGTTCATGTAGACTATATACATGCGGAACCGCTTGGATTCCTTGAGTTCAAAGACGCGCAGCGATTGAATATACTCGAGCCACACGGAGACCAGCCCAAGCATCTTGGTCTCTCGAATGGAGCCTACTACACTCGAGGTAATGGACACACGCTTCTGGATGGCGACGTTCCAGGCCTTGACGGCAGGGCCCATGCGCTTCGGAAGCTGGCTCATGAGGACAAAGCACACTGTGGTTGTTAGCTGGATACCTATTCGCAGCATGAGAGGTTTGGCAGGTGACCCTTACGCAGCGCAGAAGCAATGGGGCCGACGCAGCCAACGCCGAGCTGGCGAGCAAGCAGCCAAGTGGCGAGCGCAATTTCCAACGGATTGGCCCAGAGGTCGTGGACGCCCGAAAACGCAGAGTTGATGACGCCGACGTCCGGTCCGACGAGGGTAAGCGTCGCCATTTCCGAGGCGACGGACGTGGAGACGCCCAGAGACTCGGCGCAAATCAGAGACACGAGACCGCCGCGGACCATTGTCAAGCCGCGGTAGAGGTGGTGGTTGTAAAAGCCGGTAGCAACCTGCCTGTCGTCAGTTTCCACTCAACCGGAATCGGGACAAGAGCACGTACCGCAGTGCCAATGTAGAACAATCCAGTCGCGGCAATCAGAGAATACGCAATGTCTTGATGATACTCACCGCCCTGCTGGTCATTTTGCACAAACTCAATAATGTACTGCAGCAGGAATGGCTGGGTGAATTTAAACCCTGTCATGACAAGCCGTCCCGCGACCGTCTTGAGAATGGTCACCTTCAAGCACGCCACAATCACCAACAGCAGCCGATACTTGGACGGTTTCGTCCGCGCCACACGTTCCTTGAACTCCTTCAGCAGCCTATCCGAGTGTAGCGCCTGGTCCGTCTCGTACAGCGTGTCCAGGTCCAGCGTCGCGCTGAACCCGCGCGTCAGCAAGCCATTCATTTGGAACTGGGATCTTGACAGTGGAGTGTGGAGTGAGAGAGGAACACGGGAAGACAGCAAGACAGGTATCTCGGTACGTACCTACCTACACTGCCAACTGCGTAACTGTCTCGAGCTGTGGGGCAGTGCTTCGTCATGGACACGGCAGTGCTTGGACGGATGGATGCATATTGGTGATGCTGCCAACCGTTTTAATATCCCGAAATGAAACGTCGATGGGTGAAATGTAGAATTGCATCTCAGCATCTTGTTGCCAATTCAATGCATCAGTCTGCCTGCCTGCCTGCCTGCCTGCCTGCCTGCCTACGCTAATTATAATAAGCAAACGCTAGCCTCCGCAGTACGCAGCCAGACCAGCAGCGGGCGCAGCGCTATCAAGGTACCGCCCGATCAGGATCCATGCGTGATGTGTGAGAGTGGAGGCGCAGGTACCGATGATATGGAAATCTGCAGCGGAGGGTACATGGCAATCGCGGAGAGAGACAAGAGTGGCCCCACTCGAGACAGCCTCAACGGCTCCAGTGGCCGCATCTGTGAAGCAGAAAGACAGAAGAGAAGTGAAGAGGAAGAGGCAATCTCAAGTCACTATTTTATGGAAATGGACAACATATGTTGTACGAGCAGCTATTCTAAGCCGAGGCAGAATTATCGTGTCAACTCCAACTTGGCTCTGACTAACCCTCCCGGCTCCCTCAGTGGCTCCTCGCAGGTCACAGGCTATCCGAGCTCCCCACAGGCTGCATGACTGCCTAAAGCCACCAACCTCAGCACCTTGTTCACTGCGGCACTGCCTGGAGTACCTGAGTACCTGAGTACCTGAGTACCTGAGTACCCGAGTACCTCGCTCACCACACAAACTCCCTAACAACTCCTCGTACCAAACTTCTCTTCTTCCTCTTCACTGCCCGCCTCTCTCTGCCTTGCGCTACTCTACTTGCAGCTTCAACCTTTCTCTCTTCCCCAATCTTTCTTCCCTCCTCCTCCTACTTACTCTTCTACATCATCTCGACGTGCCTCTTTTCTTCGACTCTCGTCATTCTCGATCCTCCTCCTCCTCCCCTCGCTCGCTCGCTCGCTCATCTGCCCTCCGTGCACTAGTCCGTCACCTGAGCCCACCCTCTCTCTCTCTCTCTGTCTTGGGCCGTACCGCAACTCCAACTAGGCTCATACCAGCATCCTGGTCACATCACTCGCTGCGGGGCCCTTCCTCTACCACTGCCGTACCTCAAACACGCAGCCAGGGCCTCCGAGTGACTCTCAACCTTTCAACTACTTCTTCTCCAACAAAAACGCTCGCTCTCGACTTTTTTTCCGACACACGAAACCATCATGTCTTCCTCCATCGCCATTCCCACACGTCGAGCCAACGACGGCCTCTGCACTCCCAAGGCCATGTCCAGCTCAGAGCGCAGCTCTTACTCAGACTCGCCGTCATCCGCAGCATCCACTCCGTCATCGGCTGCCAAGGCGCTTCACGGCCGTCGACCAAGTCTGTTGAGTATGTCTACATTCCCTCCGTATCCGACTTTTCAACACCCAACAACTATTCCCAGCAATTTCTGCGCTTTTTTTGCATATACTTTCAGTCACTTTGAAAAAATGCCGTTTGCTAACGTTCACAGGCTCCGCCCTCTCCAAGGAGGAGTCAACCGTCATCAACATCGGTGACCCTGATGGTCCTCCCCGTCTCGTACGTTCTCTGCACTTTTACCATATTCCCTGCATTTGCTAACCATTTCAAGATCACCTACCTCTCCTCCAGCCAGGGCTTCGACTGGAATCCTGGTACGCTGCACCCTCCCAGCCTCCCCGGCTTCTTCCGCACACCGCTAACACCCTCTTCTCTTAGAAATCTTTCTACCCTCCTACCTCGACTGCGACTACGTTCCCCTCGAGAACCGACGAGAGCCCGTCCACGAGATTCGCCTCAGCGAGGAGGAGCTGCGTGACATGCTGCCTCAATAAATGCACCCACTCGCCGCCCGTCCCGTCTCGCAGGGGCCGGCCGGCACTGTGAATAACCGAGCCCGAGCTCGCGTGTCATATTTATTCTTTTTAGTCGTTTGCCTCTTTCTTTTTTTCGCTATTTTACAGGCTTCGATTTGTTGGCGTTACGGATACTCTTTTCTGTGCGACCCGTCAACGGGACTTTTTCGACATGACTACAACGATACACCATTACTTTTCTCCGACGGGTGCTGCGGGCTGCCGTCTCTCGTGTACCCCTGCAGCAACCAAACTTTCTTCTCTTTACACTTGGGAGTTGACGGAATATGTTTTGTTACTTTGAGTTCTTCTTTTTTTTCCTTTCCTTTCCTTGTCTACAGTTTACAGAACTGGCCTTGCTGGCCTGGAATAATCACCACTCACGGTGAGGGAGCGCCCGGAGTTTGACTTGTTTCCTCGACAATTACATAATATACATATACAATTCCACACTTTTACATCATCTACCAGTACCGCCGATCTACAGGACCCCTGTAGCTGCCCACGTAGGTACTCTGCAGTGCCAATGATTCAGCGACGCTCCAGCACATGACGCTAGTCTGGCGGTGTCAATGTGAGACGTCGTTTGGCCCACGGCACGTTTGGGCACGGATGCATCTGCACACTTGCCGACCCAGCACACATGCAAGCACACCCACAGAATACTCTTTCGTCTTTTGAACGTTTTTTTTTTCCYTTCTGACAGGCCAAGGAACGACAGCGCGTGTTTCAACCTGACCGTCATCAGGCTTGAAACGCGCCCCCTTGCGGCCGCGACACACGGCCTCGTCGAGCCCCCCCCCTGGTCAGTTGCGCGACTGCCCACCCGACGACTCCATTTCAAATCTCGGGTTCCCGATGGCGCTTGTCACTCTCCACAGTGGCACAGTGGGTAAGTAAATTACGACTCATTTCACGCCAAAAATCGTGTGAATTTCAATGTCCAGGTACAAATAAATGCATTGTCCACTCGGCAGCTGGGTAGGAATCCAAGTTGATTGCAGGACACGTGGAGAGGGCGGCTCTGCCCGACCGACCGACCCATGGCGTCACTTTTGTGCGGGTGGTGGATAAAGTTTTCGGTCCTTGGGCACGCACACACACACATGCAACGCCCGCACAGCCAAACGAAGTGAAAGCTGTAGTCTGTACCCCTGGTTTGCTAGGAATTGAACTTAATTTTTTTGTATGAGTGCAGGAAAGAATGGATAAGTCTAAAATTGGATAGTGAGTGTTGTATCCAGACTTAGCTACCAGGGGAGCCTGGCCGATGGCGATGGGGAGGCTTCATTTCGCAAGAGGGTATGTATTAGCTAGTCAGGTTTAGTTGATGTTGCCAGGCTGGCTTTTATTGGGCAAAACAGCTTCTTAGGGCTGCTTTCGGAACTGCACCCGCCCCAGGACTGCGTCTGCCTTTACTACGCGTGATACCATGTAACACGATCCATCCACGTCTTATCACAGGCGAATGGGCAGAGATGAGTATGGTGAGGAAATGAGTGAATAAAATAAATTGATATGATATATACGTGCGTTTAAGAGGTTTATATCTCAAGCAGCTCGGCATAACATAGTGGCTACCACGACGTGTTTCTCTTACATCCGTCCATGGGCTATCATCCAGACGTCGACCTTGCATTTACTTTCCCTCCAAGATCTTGACCAGATCCTCTCTATCCGCACTGTGATTGACCAGCGCCCAAAACTGCCCCTTTTGCGCGTACAGCTCCCCCGGCGGCCCAAA
>JANAKD010000971.1:0-10968 GCA_027627215.1 Lecanicillium saksenae | reverse complement strand
GGATGAGGCGCCTGCAGCTCTGGTTCGTTTGCTCGCATCAGCCAGCATCAGCCTATCCCCAGCACTGCACAAGGGCGCCACCAGCTTCCACCCACCAGCTTCCACCCACCAGCTTCCTTCCCTGCTTCCCTCATCCACCGCCAAGTACAAACGGAGTTGAGCTCTTCATTTCATCAACTCATCATCCATCATCCATCCACCATCCACTACCACCACCCAGCAATCCAGTATTGGCCCACCTATTAATCCGTCAATCATCGCCTCTCGATTACCTCTTTGCCTCTTCCTCCAGTCCCTGGTGCTCCACCACTTCAATCGAACGGGGTGCCTCTAGCAATCAATCCTCCGCGACTCGCTGCGCTGCCCCTCCTCCCCCTCCACCACCAAGTCCCGACTCTCTGTCACCTCCCACCCACCACAGTGGTGGCCAGTCTGTGCTTCAGGCTCATTTTCGTCTTCTTGGCTCCGGTACACAGTGACCCTCCAGTCACGCTACTTCCGCGGGGCTGATGCATGCCTGGTGCAAATCTGGAGTCTGCGTGCCACTGTCTACCAAGCCCCAGATCTGCCTTCAGACGCACCTGCGCCGCTAGTTTCTGCACTACGGCCAATTCTTATCTGGGCTGGCTGCGCTTCTCGAGTCAGTCCTCTAATAATCGACCTATTCCCGGAAGCCAGCGTCTTAAGCCTCGGCTGCCTGCTCCGACCGTTCGCCTGCAAGTCTGACATCGCTCCTGGATATTGCAACAACGAGTGCGCCACGAAAATCTCAAGAGTGCCAAACCAAACCATCTTTCACGCATCATGTGCCCGAAGAAGCCGCACGTTAACATCCGTTACACGTGCGGAGGATTCTTTCTGCAATGGCACCGCGTGCAAAGCACTGTCCCACGCAGTCGGGGTAATTATGTGCCACTCGCGTCAGGTCAGGACAATTCGCCTGCCGCTACGGGCATGCTTTGTGCGCCCTCCTCCGCAGCCCTGTTGCAGCTCGCATGCGTTGTCAATACCGCTCGCCATGGGCCAAGTTCTGCGTAACGACATCCGCCACCGCACTTAGCAGCCTCTTGAGCCTCGGCAGTGACCGCTGTCCATCTCCTACGCTGGCAGAGCCTGTCGTCCATGCATTCGCACTCATCTTCTCGCTCACCGACATCCATCAGCATCCGAGTCCCAGACAGCCAAGGCCCAGGGATCTGCAACGGTGGCTTTGGCCAACGGCTTCTACGAGCTTCCTGTTTCAATGCCTGTGAAACCACCCCGCAGCCTACCGGCGCCACCGTATGCACCTGCCATCCCCTTGAAAGCATTGATAAAATGTCACCTCTGCCAAGGCTGAGCATAAACCGCCGAAGAAAGGCCTTATAGGGTTCTATCCCCATCTTACAGGTTCTTGCGACGAGTTATTGCAGTCTGCAGTCTTGGCCATGAGCCGTTACCAACCCTCAACAGTTGTTCTAAGCGTATTTATAGCACTCCCGCCTAAATCTACCTTCCATCAGCGGATCGGGTCTTGGGCTCGCGCTACTGTTGTGCCCCTGGCTTAACTCGACAGCTAACTGAATGAGTACTAACACTGTGCGACCCCCAACCTGGGGAACGCTGGCTAGCCCGGCACTAATGGTGCGTAGTTGCACAGCCAGCGCTTGAGAATAGACAGGGCGAACAGACTACATCGCGGCAGTGTGCTACAATGTTGCGAGAGGACCTCGATATCGAGACCCCGCGGAGCTTGTCTCGGTTTACTAGAAGCTCTAGCGGGTAATGCCGCTGTTCATAGGCACGCTCAAGCTTTTGGGAGAGCCCCTATCTGTTCAATACACCCAAACTGGTCGTCTATGCATGTATTTGCGGACAAGGCTGGCGCGGCCCTGAGCAGGTATGCCATGGACGCATGTATGGCTGCGGCGCATTCTAAACTCTTCTCACAGAGCCAGCCTCATCCTAGTCGTGGCGGCTTCGAGTTTGTGTAACCACATATGCCTACGATTCTCACGTGGTATTCTCCACTGCTGTGCAGATGTGCCTCAGACTGGCTTCCCATGTCCAGGTGGTCGATCACTCGCTAAGATCTCTGTACGACTCGTGCGGCGGATGTCAATCGCCGCAAGAATGATGTTAGCCAACATGCCCCATGACCTGTGGCTCTTTATCAGCCGTCACCATGCTGATGCTCAACAGACCGGGCTCGTCAGCTTAAACTAAACTGGGCGTCTCAGTGAACAAGACAATCCGAGAACGGATCTTGTTCTTCGACTTTGCGATTTGGTCGTCATTGCTTTTAAACATCGAGGTCCTAGCCTTTCACAAACAGCCCTTCACTAAAGTGTACCATGGCATTATCGGATGGTCAACGTTCGCTATTTGACCCTGCATGTTTCAACGTCGACACTGTTACCGACTGCAGTTTTAATTACACATCACATCTGTAAGGAAGCTCGGACGTTCCGGTCAAAACTTGGGCCAACTTTTCAACGCTTAGTTGATACGTGAGATATACCCCACAGAGTCTCGTCTCCACTCTCAACAGTACATTTACAACTATCCTTGAAGGTGTTTAGTTCCGACGTACGGTGAGCGCCCTGGAAAAGCATTACTATTACACACCACATCAGCGAAATGAACGAAGAACGGGGTTGTGTACAGGGGGCAATTGGGGTGTACTTTTAGCGGCACGCTGGTGGAGGAGCCTGCAAGCCAGGCCCACACACCCCACACACTGGCAGTACGGACAAGGGCCGAAAGCCTGGTCTCAAGTACGATGTTGGTGAGATTCATTGGAAAATGCCTCGGACAGCACAGAATCAGAATCAAACGTAGGACGAGATGATACTGAGCTCTCTTATTCACTCAGCATTTGCCTGGGTGCTGCATTCACTGCATACCTCGAATGCGACGGATAAATGCAAGCCTGAAACAAATATCAGCACTGACATATGCGAAGCAGATTAGATACCTCAAAGGCCAGGTAACCGACATCTCTTTGACAGGTCCGTATTATCTACCAGAATTATCCGGTTGATACTAGCTACGGCCTGCATCAGCCTTTAGGAGTACATCTTGCACGGACCACGAAGAAGGGTAGGAAAGAGCTGCAAGGGTCTCGTTCTTGGGCGGGCTGTTCGTTCCGATGTCTGAATTTCAAAGACGGAAAGATATCATTCGCGACAATCCCAAAAAGATTCGCTCAGATATCAGTGCTATTTACCTGCCCGGTTGGCTCTCCGAACAGCATCGTCTCTAGCTCACTCTGGTAGCTGCGTACTAGTCGCGCCTAGCTACGACACTGCCTTTGTGCGAGAACGCATGGCTTGTGCGTTTCAGCGTGTGATTTTCTTGCTCGTCTTTCAACATTAACTTGTCGCTCTCGCCTCAGGGCGATAGGGTCGGCACAGTCGACTAGTGTCGTTAATATGTACACTAACGTGTTCTTGCCGCTCAACTCCAAAGATATCTGGTAGCATTACACTACTCTTGAACCGCTCATTTGCAAATGTTACGGCTCATATTCAATTTTTCGGTCACAACCACGCTCAGAGACAGCAAATCCTCCCGCAGCTAAGAAAGGCGGTCAGAACGTCTTCCCGCTGGCTGGCAACTATGCCTCTTGGGCAGGGTCTGCATTGTACTGGCCAGCCATAAATCGCTATGATTTGCTCCCTATATCCAGTCTCAGACATGGAGGGCCGCATAATCTTTCTTACTCAAAGTACTCATTTCACGTCATATCCAGGCTACAGTTCGTGGTTCCTTTCAACTACGCATTCATCTTCACAGTACAGCAGATATGGAGGCGGCAACCACGTAAAAGACACCACGGACGCATGAAGTACGTAACACAATATCGTTGCCTTGGCGAGACTCTCAGTGTTCTTCATCACTAGCTTTGCAACCCGTTTGATCATCCCTTGGTTGTAAATGCTGGCAACATCACGAGCAGTACGGTCAAGGGGTTCACTGGTTTGTGTGGGGAGATCCCAGTCGCACATCATCCGCTAGCAAGGCCAATTCGCTCACAGACTCGGCCCCAACAGTTAGCTGCCCCTCGTGGCACTGCTTCAGCCATCGTCTTGAAACCCCAGTTAGGCTAGCAACGATCCTGCACTGGCGCGTGCCATTGTATTGCGCCCAGGCTCGCCATGACAGCTGTGACGGAGGGTCACAGTGCAGAGGTCCAGGGAACGCTTGTGTCAAGGCTCTAGTAGCATCCTGGCACGCCGGCGGAGCCCACCTTGCTTTCAGTCTGGACCATCTGGTCTATGTCGGGGCATGTCGCCCCAAGGTAAGTTCAGTCGTCACCGACCAGCCGAAAAGGGCCACTCCGCGCTCACAAGATGCGCCTCCCTGATCCCTTGCAGTGGGCTCCGCATTGCATGTTTCAATTCTCGTTCTGGAATTGACACACCATTCAAGTCCGCAAATTGGTCGATAGCATGTTCTATCCCGCACTGGCTTTAGCGGTTCTGGGGACTCGTCACAGGTGCATCAACGGTGTTACTAGCCATTCAAGGGCTATTCTAACTCTGCTGGTGAAAGGTCCGGTCCGTGTCTTACCGGCTTTAGTCTCAGATCACCGACAGCTGGGACGGAGCAGATGGCACTAACAGCGCTTGTCAGGGACAAGACTAGAAACGTTGGTTCGAACACGACTATGTCCCTTGGCCTTCGAAACAGCGCGAATGATAAGCAGACAAACAAAGGACGTGTGGCTCGTGGGGGCATGAATTTCTGTCCGGTTACCCGATGATGGGCGTGAAGCATATTCGCGTGGCTGACAATGCTTGGGCAGCCGTCGGATCCAGAAGCTGGGAATGATATGAATCGACACGCCCCTCGAAATATGAAATTTGAGAACCCCGGTCTGCATTGCATGTGCTGAGGGCTCGGGCTGGCCCAACCATCTTTCAGCAGCTATGCGCTTGGATTCAGACATGGTGGCAGCCAACGTCAACGTCGAATGACCCCATGGCAGCCTGACCCAGAGCTCTCAGCTGGCAAGCGCGGAAGGAAGATAGCATGCCCGTCTTGAATGCTCAAAAGGAAATGTGCAAGAAATTATAGACTATTGATGTAAGCCGCCCCTGGATGTGGCTGGCCTAGAATCACGGTAACTTCCATTCACCATCGCAGCTGCCATAGTCTTACACGGTCTCGACAATTTGCGGCAAACAGTATTTTCGATCGGTCCAGGTGTACTCGATGGATTCTGATGCACTCACTATCCGACGATTTTCGGAAGGGTTGGTGTCGGCGAGGCAGAACCGGGGGTTCACTAATCTCGGAAGAGACAGCCAGGATGAGGAGATGGGGGTGGTGCCAATAGAGCTGTGAGGAGCGGACGCTGGGGTGTGATTTGCGGCGCCGAGCTCTCATGATTATTGGCCAGTGCCTTGGCCAGGCAGGGCTCCTGCGGGCTCCAGCAGAAGGTCTGGCCTGCGGACGAAAACGGGCATCTTGGGCGAAATGACCATCTGAGGTCAAGCTGCTGGAGCTACGGNCATGCAACTGCGCTGGTAATACGGAGCACCGCGACCAGGCCCGAACAGCACAATCTTGCAGGACGCAGGCGCGCCATCGCAGACGACGGACGGGGCGGCCAGGGTATGTCCATTATTAGAATCGAGCTGGATGAAGCGCGTTTCTTAGTTCACCGCGACTTGGGGGTACTGCTGCTTCCAGCAGCAGCCAACCTCGCACTTTCCCCGAGCGTCTTCTGGCGGAACGCAGGGGGTTCTTGTTCAGTCTTGGTGCATCAATGGCAGTGGTTGATGTCGGCGCTTACACTTGCAATTTGTACCTGGAATGGCTTGACGATCAGGAAAAGCAAGCATATGCGCGCATGTGAGCAGAATCGACGCTTGACTCATTAAGAGCTGCACCTGCTCATTCGCACGACAGATGCATGCAAGCCGCAGGTGGTCTGGCCCGTCTGTTGGTGGCCCTCGACGCGACCTACTTTGCCTGTTGCCTGTCCAGCTGGAACCAGGACGCACTACAGGACGCTAGCCGACTGTCGTCTAGCCACAGAGCAGAGCGCAGGGCTGCATTAGACATTTTATACGCCACTCGACTAAATCTAGGGTTAAAATCATGGTCCAGGTTCTCCAATTATGAGGCTCCAGGGGTTGCCTGCCTTGACAGAGAGAAAGGAAAGCCAAGCAGACGCGTGCTGCGGGGAAGTATCATGGACGGCGCATGCGTCCAGCGGTGTATGACAAGATGATGACCAAGGAATTGGTGACGGCTCGGGAGGGAAGCAGAAGCAAAAGAGCCTTTTTTTTTTTTTNCTGTNCTTTGTACACGTCAAGGAGAAACGCCACTGCATCGAGAGCTGCAGCCAGACCCCCCTTTGAGCAGCAGGTTTGGCTCAAACTGGCTAAACGAGCCACTGGGAGCAGACCTGCTGTTCCCCCCCCCCCCTGGCGAGAGGTCTCCGATCCTAGTGGAATTTTGTTGGGTGCTTTTTTTATTGCATCAGCAAGTTGGTGTGCGCATGGGATTGCATGCTGGGCACTACATGTTCACACGACACATTTGGACGGCGGCATGACGCTACCTGTATGTATGTATGTATGTATGTGTGTTACGACCACCCCAGCGGTAAGTTGGGGGCCTTTTTTTCCCTCTTTCTCTCTCTTCCTTGTTCCTTTTTTGTCTTTGTTTCTTCCCCAATGTACCAGTGACCAATGTGAGGAGAAAGAGCACGCGTTGTGCCCACCGCAACCCTGGGGTCCTTTTTTTTCGGAGTATCATATTATTACAAGTATTTTTATTGTTCTGGACCTACCCCCCCTCCTTGCCCCCCCTCTTTCTCGTGTACTGTACCATTTTCCATTTCAGGAAAAGTACTCCGTTCGCCTCTCTTTTGTTTTCTCTCTCTTTTAATGATTAATATTTTTTTTGGCATTTCTTTCAAATGCTTATCAGCAAGGGGAAAATCTCCTGCCACCCCTGAACACACAATATCTTTCTTTGACATGCGGAGTGCAGAACAGGCAAGCTCGCCACGATGCCACCGCAGCTCACCAACCACCATCTCCATCAGCACCCATCACCCACCACTCTCTCCCACACACCTGGCCATTGTTCTCCATGCAGCCTAGTCCAGTCGGCCCGGCGCACGCTCAGGGGGGCAAAAGAGAAGAAGAGAAGGACGACACACAAAAGAAGGCTACCAAGGCACGCACCCAGGACATGGCATTTCTGAGCGCGAAATACGCGTACTAGCCCAGAGTAGGAAAACCCTGCCCATTGTTCGCGTTTTCTTTGTTGTTGTTTTTTCGCTCTTGTGGTCACTAAGCCCTACGGATATTAAAAAACGTGCTTTTTTCCGTGAGACCATGGCACGAAGAACCCAAGAGGTGACAGGGCATGTTTGTACAACACGTCAGAGATGTCAAATGTCGTGATCATGCACGGAAATCGGGCACTTTTCTCTTCTTTTTAAGCTTTCTCCTTTTGGTCAGCAAAACTATAAACCCATCTATTGGATACTGGACCACCCCCCCCGTAGCGACGGCCGAGAGGCGTATTTCAGAGGCGTACTTGTTTTGTTGGTGTACAAGATACATCCAATCCCATCGCCCAACTGTGTCGCGCGCCACTCATTATTTAGCGGCTCTCTAAAAGGTTTTTTTTTTTTGTTTAATTCGGTACCTGGTTCCATCAGCTGTGGCAAATGGAATGAACAAGGGGTGTATTTTGAAGAGAAAAGAAATGATAACGTAAAATGATGGGGGGAAGAAGAGAGGGCATTGAAAACAACGTAGTGACGGTTGAGACACGAAAAAAANCGGCCTGTCGTGTAACAACGGGCAAAGACGGGGCCGTCGCGCGAGAGACGTTTTTTTCTTTCTTGGTGATGCAAAGAGGCGAAGCGAGTTGGCGATGTCTTACAAAACGGGGCCGTTAAGAAACACAAAATGGAAGTTGTATGCTCCGTTTTTACTATATTGCATCCTTTTACATATGGGACAGAGAGATGGGAGGGGGGGNAGGGCATGCAAATGGCGGCCGCCAGACTTGAATCTTTTGAATCAAAGACACCCAAACACACACACATCACCAGACCTGCAGTTGAGACTGAGACGCCCATCCTCCTCTGCATACGGTTAAAATGAACATGGGGTCGGATTGGAAAAAAACAAAATGTGGCTTCTTTTTCTTGCCAGCATGTCTGCGAAATGAGCAATCTGATCCAAAGTGTCACCGCCTCATGCAAAAAGCCCAAAACGGCACAAATCACTTTCCCATCTGAGACATGCACGTCTCAAGTCAAAACCAAGTTATTTTCTTTCTTATTTTTAATCAAAGACGTAAAAGAAAAGGAAAAAAATCGTCATTCTGCGTATATCTGAAAGACCCTAAAACACAAAGACAAGAAAAAGCAAAGCAATGCACTGCAAAGCCGAGTCAAGCCAAGCAAACATTCAAGCATTCAAGCACCTTCCTCCATCAGTAAGCCGACTTCCTCCGCATCAAACAATATCTCAAGACAAGACACGCGCCGAGACAGCAAGTAAATAAAATGAATTTCAATTTCATGAAATCAATACTCACGAGCTTCTTGCCCGGCAATAGTCTAATGAATTACTAAAAAGTGGAAAAAAAAACATGATAAAAAACAGTCCGTGACCTCTATCAAACGCCGTATGAGTGAGCCTCGGTGGCTCTTTTCTTCTTTTACCGTGATGCATGTTCCGTGTGTTGGTGCCTAGTTACTTTTGGATTTTGGAGCAATAAGAGCAATGGTGCATGACTCGTCAGAATCAGACGTGTGCTACGTTACGCATTCTTTACCAGCGACGGTTGCGTAGCGGCATGTTGTTGGCGTTGTTACCACCTGGTGATGTAGGCGTCAGAATTGTCGTCTTGTCCAAAACCCTTTACCAGCGTCGGCGGAACCCACCTCTGCCACCACCACGACCGCGTCCCCAGCCGCCGTAGCCACGGCCACCGCCGCCGCCGAAGCGAGCCATCTCGGCCAGACGAGGGTCAATCTGCTGCTTCGCCTCCTGAAGAACATTCACAAGCTCACGAGCCTGCTTCTGGTCTGGTGTTGTTGTTAGCATCTGAGAGCGGACAAGGAAGCATAGTCGTGTAACTTACTGTCAGTGGTGAAGAACGTAATGGCGGTACCATTGGCACCAGCACGTCCGGTACGACCAATACGGTGGATGTAGTCCTCCGAGTTGTTGGGGTAGTCGTAGTTGAGCACATGAGTGATGTTACGAACATCTTTTCAGAGAAAAGAAACATGTTAGCAGTCGGAAAAAACACACACGATGTGTTACGGCAACACGTTGTTCCAGCGCTAAAGTGCGAAGCCATGCAGACAGCTGCCACAACACTAGATGGTTTTGGCTAGGTGCGTCGGCCAGTCTGCAGATGCTTCATCCCGTTTTGCAAAAAAGCGGAGGGAGGGGGGCAATCCAATTGCGGTTTGTATGCAAATTTCCAGTCCTGGGGAATACGAATGCAGTCACAGGTCGTCCTCGGAGATCAGGGAGCCTAGGCGGACAACGAGCTTGATCATGGTCAAGAGATGCCCACCTCCACACTCATACCATGGTGAGAAAAGACGGTACAAGGGTGGAATACGAGTATAGCAACGGTGCGGCTACACAGCGGATCGAGACTCCAAGCATTGAGAACCACGTGGATACGGTCATTCCAGGCAATTGCGCGCAGTAAAGATAGCCCCTAGACACACGAGAGTAAAGTATAGCACATGTTTCGCTGGAAGTCGCCATAATAAAGGGGAGGGGAAGGGATATGATACTCACCAATACCACGCGAAGCCACGTCAGTGGCCACCATGATGGGGCTCTTGTTGGTCTTGAACTGGTCAAGGACCCAATCACGCTCGTTCTGCTGCTTGTCACCGTGAATGGACAGGGCAGGCCATCCGTCTTGGCGGAGGAATCGGGTAATGTCGTCAGCAACACGCTTGGTGCCAACAAAAATGAGAATCTTGTTCTCCTTGTTGTCCATGACCTTCTCGAGGTGCTTGATCATGCGGTCGCGCTTCTCCATTTCGGTGACGACCTCGACAATCTGGGTAATTCTGTGGTTGGCAGCAAGGTCCATGGAACCAATGTTGACCTGGATGAAGTCCTGGAGGAAATCAGAAGCCATGGCGCGGACCTCCTTGGGCCAGGTGGCGGACCACATGAGGGTCTGACGGTCAGGGCGAATCTGCTCAATGATCTTGCGAATCTGGGGCTCGAAACCCATGTCAAGCATGCGATCGGCCTCATCAAGGACGAGGTAGGTGACACGGCGCAGGTTGGTCTTGCCAGCCTCGAGCATATCAATCAGACGACCAGGAGTGGCAATGCAGACCTCAACACCACGGGAGAGGTCGCGGATCTGGGGGCCCTTGGGGACACCACCGTAAACGCAAGTGTTGCGGATGCGGGAAGAACGACCAAACTTGGTGATTTCCTGCTGAATCTGGACAGCGAGTTCTCGGGTAGGGGCGAGAACCAAGACGATGGGACCATCGCCGGGGGCAAGAAGGGGCTGAGCGTTGATGTGGACGATGGCGGGAAGACAGTACGTAAGAGTCTTGCCGGAGCCAGTCTCGGCAATACCGACGACATCGCGACCAGAAAGAGCCATGGGCCAACCCTGGGACTGAATGGCAGTGGGGGCAGGGAAGCCCTGTGCCTTGACCTCATCCATAACGTAGCGGGGGAAGCCAGCCTCGTCAAAGGTCTCGACGGGCTTGGGGACATCGCGACCAGCAATGGTCATCTGGTGCTTCGAGCGGAAAGCATTGACATCGGCGTCGGAACGGTTCTCAACGTCGCTGTTGACCTTGTAAAAGTCCTTCTCGAACTTGGGCAGGGCAGAGAGATCTGGAAGATGAGTTAGTGAATATGCTGGATGAGAATCTGGGAGGAAGACATACCCCATTCCTGCTTGCGAAGGCCAGCGCCGAGGGCAGACATGCGGTCACCACCG
>JANAKD010000970.1:0-10970 GCA_027627215.1 Lecanicillium saksenae | reverse complement strand
CTCCGTGCGCTCGCGCGCGCCCGCGCCCGCGCTGTCGCCGCCGTTGCCCTTGGTGAAGAAGTTCCACGCCCACGAGTAAGGGTTGGTGCCACCCGCCGAGTAGCCCGGCGGCGCATCGTCGTCGGCCTCGGCAAAGGGGTCGCTGGACGGCGCGCGG
The DNA here is from genome assembly GCA_027627215.1 of Lecanicillium saksenae. Lineage (NCBI taxonomy): Eukaryota > Fungi > Ascomycota > Sordariomycetes > Hypocreales > Cordycipitaceae > Corniculantispora > Corniculantispora saksenae. Next base: position 10,813 of record JANAKD010000970.1, on the reverse strand, counting down.
TTGAAGATCTTGCGCTGCGCGTCGTACTCGCGGCGCCGCGTCGGGTCGGAGAGGGTGTAGTAGGCGTCGTTGACGAGCTGGANCTTGCGGGTGCGCTCGGCTCGCTCCGGCGAGTCGGCGGGAACACGATCGGGGTGCGTCTTCAGCGCGGCTCTGGTCCATACTATTAGCTGCTGCGGTATGCATAGAGGCGGGATTTGGTGTCGTACCTTTTGTACGCCTCTCTGATGCGGTCGAGAGTCGCATTTTCGGGGATTTCTAGGATCGCATCTAAGTGTCTCGTGTCAGTCATGCGGGGTGGCAAACGAGGCCGAGGTCAGCGCTCACAGTAGTTGGGGGGTGGAGTCGACATCCTTCCAAGTATGCACGAGTATTTATGTATCAGGACGAGAGGTTCTGGTAAAAATAAAATGCTCTCTCAGTCGACTTCGCAAAGGTTTTGCAGAGGTTGAGAGGTTGGCTTTGGACGTCACTGTGGCGCAGCCTGTGACAACATGTGGCTAGTAAGGCTGTAGCGCCGCTGCCTGGCGCTGCCTGGCACGTGTAAGTGGTATTCAAGGTTTGATGGCAGCGACGGGATGGGGAAAATGCAGTGGAAATATCGGGAGAAAAAACGAAATCTGTTTAAAAGCCTATCCAGTTATTCTATCTCTTTATCTAACCGATTTCTCTGGAACATTGGCCTTTCAGCAATGAATGAATCTTGGCCGCGTCTTGCTGCTGAGCGCACTTGGACCAGCAGCTAGAGCTACGTCTTGTGTGCAGTAAAATATGAAAGAAACAGCTGGATTTTGAGAAAAGCACATTTCCAAGCAAATGTAATTGGTTCAGATAACAACGATGAAGGTAGCGACGGGTGTTGCGAACGCCGTATCGCGTAAAGCTACAGACCGTGGCTTGTACAATTCATGGTAGCGCTCTCCGTTCCCGAATCGACGATGAACGCAGAGACTGTGTAGCGAATGATTCGTCACGCAGGCTGATTACTAGTACCCTTCATACCTTGAGTAGTTTGATTGGGCGATGCTCAAGATTGTTGTCACTGGTGGTGCTAGACATTCGACGACGTGAAGCAGCTACCGATCATTTTGCCGAGACAATCGCAGAAAATATTCGTTCAACCTCCCCCCCCCNAACTCTAGAGTCAGTGCAGACAGACAGCAATAAGACGACCTTACCATACGAAACCGATTTTACAATGTACATAAAATATTTCAATCCAATGGAATAGAGCACTGCGTTCGTCGACCTAGTTGCAAAAACCAAGGGAATGAGGAGCTGCTACCCTATACGATGACTAAGCGCACATGTGGGCTGGGAAACAACCATAAAAATCTTCACTGGCGCGCCGAAGCTTTGCTTCCCTTTTTCTTTTTTCTCTTCGTGCGGCTGGCATAACCTGAAATTCTAACCCGTGTTGCTCGAATCCCACTCAATGGATAAATCGAAGCGTCAGTTATGCCCCAGAGAAAATTTAATTGCAGCCCTCCATTCTACCATACTGGTGTCTTGCGCTATTCCGCAGATGCCGCGGTAGGGAGGCGGGACATACTTTAATCCTTGACGTAGAACTTTTGTCACTCGTGATGAAGCGGCTAGCGCGACTGGCTCGCATTGTAACACTGCCACTGTACTGCGGAAGGTCAAAACATTTGTTTCTATATTGGATACTTGTGTGCAAAACTTCTACCGACACTGTCTTGCAGATTGAAAGCCCCGTCATATGCGTGCATCATGGTTCCCGTAACGCCGTTGGCCGGCAGGCTATAGTTATGTTCAACTGGTTGAAGAGAGCCTGGCTGAAAATTACTCTTCATCTCCAAGCTTCTGCAGGTTGCCCATTTCTCGCTTGGCGCCGGCCTCTCCAATCAGCTTTACCCTGTCCAGGCGAACATACTCTGCCTCGCCATCACCCTGCTGCACGTATATAATGACAGTCGAAGTCTTTTGAAACTTGACAAATCGCAAGGGAATGTTGGCGGTTCCGTCTTCGTTCCAATCGCTGGGGCCAAGGTTGATGACCTGGGTGGGATCCGAGTCGTCGGCCTCGGCGAAATCCATGTTCTGCGGACGGTTGATGAAGAGGTGGACGACATGTGGTCTCGAAACTTCCTCGTCATCGGGCGAGGGCAACGAGGTCAGCTATTCAATGATGTCAGCATAGTTTCGCCATCATAGAGCAGTAGCGCATTTCTTACCTGAATGGTATGAAGCTTAATCGTAGACTGGAAGGGAATGTAGAGGAGCAGCTGATCGTCTGAGCCACTCTGAACCCAGTCCTTTGCAGTGCTAGTGCTCTTGCCCTTTTCCAGGCCGCTGGGCTTTGCAGTATCGAACAGGGTGCGCACCGTGCCGGCCTCGTCGTCAGCGTTGAGGACCTCGCAGTCTCTGATCTCGACCTGATCCGTGATGTCGCTATAACCGCGGGGCAGGTCGGCTCCCCTCCATCCAGACGCGGCGGCGCTGCTGGAGCCCGACTCCAGAGCCTGCGCCTCCTTGGCAATCCGTTCGGCGAACTTTCTTAGCTCCAGCGGGTTGGTGCCCTGGGCCTTGTCCTTGACCTTGCCGTCGCGGAAGATGAGGAAACTAGGTGCCCTGCTGACGCCGTGGCTCTTGGCCAGCTCGCCATTTTTATCAAAGTCGATCTTGACAAAGGAAATCTTGCCGGCGCGCGAGAGAGAGTTGGAGAGGGATTCGTACACGCTCGAAAGCTGCTCGCTGAGTTCTGAGGATTCGGAGAAGACTAGAGGGCACGTATATACGGTTAGTCACGTCGGGGAGGAGAGCGACGATGCTGCGAGCCGTCGGCAACGCGAATACCTCGCAGCCGGAGCTGTCAGCGGGGTGGTGGTGGCGCTTACCGTTGGCAACGACAATGGGAGTCGACAGGAAAACCGTGCCGAGCTGCTCTGCAGAGCTAATAGATATCGTTTTGCTCATCGTGGCGATCTTGCGAGTATGCGCAAGTAGAGTGTGTGGTTAAAGTGTTGATGGCGGGGTGATGGCGTTGGAGGTGGTGCCTGGATCAGCGGGAGCAGCTAACTACCTAGTACCAGCGTTAGTAGGCAGTTGAGTCCCGCCACTGAACTCGACCAACCTGAGCCTTAGTGCCACCCTTGACCAGCTTGGGAGAACTAGGATAAAATAAAATAAAAATAAAAATAAAAATAAAAATAAAAATAAAAATAAAAATAAAAATAAAAATAAAAATAAAAATAAAAATAAAAATAAAAATATACCTGCTCTTGGAAAGCATCTGGCTTCATATCGAACTAAATGCTCATTTTATGCTCAAGCTCTGTTGTGGCGGCGCCTAGCTGAACCAATATTTCAATTTGTACCAGTCTTGGGCTAGCTGGAAAGGTAAGCACCACTCCCCAGCCTTCATCTCCACGGCCCGGCCCTTCACTCCCGTTCAGGGGCCATACCTAGCTCAGAACCGACTTCGTTCACATTCAATCCTGCGGAAACAATCTCCCACTTGGATTATTCAATGGAGTATTACAGCAGTGGAGAAGAACGCGGGCCGCGGCCGTCGAATTACCCGAATCGCTACGCGGTACCTGTGTGTTTACCTGCATCTGCTTATACCTATCCGAGACTCAAACTGACCTCTTTAGAAAAGGAGAGGGTACTATGCAGCAGAGCCCATAAGGCGACAGACGCCTCTGGCATCTGGATACGATGAGTATTCCGCACCATATCGCAGCTCGCGCCCACGGCGGCGGCAACGTCCTGGAGCGAGCAATCGCTACATGGCCGTTCAAGAACAACGCCCAGTTGAGGGGATTCCAATCATGTCAAACCTGGAACCACGCACCACTGTGTTTGACGATGAAGTTCCCCAGCCGGTGTATGCTTCGAGATATAGGTCTAGCCCCTCACCGCCCGGCATGCCTGGACCCCGTCAAATGTTCATGGAACGTTCAAGCAGAGAGGAGAGAGAGCGCGCAGAAAAAGAAAAAGAGATTCTTATAAGGGAAAGGGAAAGAGAGCTACTTGAAAGACAAAGGGAAAGAGATATTCTGGAGAAAGAAAGGGAGCTCCGCGAAGCAGCCAAGGCACGGTATGCATTCGCCTCACCGCAGTCAGACGGAAGTGATGCCGAGCTCCGTCGTCGTGAACGGTCTCCCAGCCCTCCGGTCCCCATTCGAGCGAGGAATCGCATGCGTAGCGAGTCGCCAGTCGTCGAAATCGTCTATAATGGGACACGTGCTGCTGGAGATTGGGAGAACTACGAAGATTTTAACTTTGATTGTGACAAAGCCGAGGCGCACAAGAGTAGCGATGCGTTGAGCTTTGATACCTCATCCGCCGACCAAGAAACGTCGCCAGCGGAGCCAAACCGTCGAGATGACTCCAGAGTCAAGCCTATTTACCATTCACGCTATACTGGTGATGCAGAGACTGGGGGGAGTCACACAGCTCAGCTCACCGAGATCCACAATGGGAGTAGTGAGCTCTACAAATGGCTTCATATTCAACAAGAAGTCATGAATTTTGAAGATTTCTGGGTAAGATGGATCAGATATGAGACAATTTCGCATAAATACTCACAGAGTTAGGCCGAAATACACCGTCGAGTATATGTTTCTGATGCAGAGAGGCGAGCAATGAATCGGCTTCGAGCTGACATTACGCGAATGTGTGTCAAGTCGCGATCCAACCCCAAGGGCGTCAATGTCGGCTATATGGAACCTCGGTTTATGGGGACAATGCTGGAACCACCAAAGAAGACATTTGATGCCGACCAAGATGAGCCAGTGATTACGATGGTCCAATGGTTGTGCATGCCCTTTTTTATTCTGAAGCAGTATTCTGGACTCTCGGCGGGCTCAAGCCTCGCCTCATTTCCTTCTCAGACACTACTACAAGCTCAATATTCCAGGACTACTCAGCAAAGAGATATGGCGCAAGCCGTCTGCGAGTTGGGTATTGCAAAAAAAGGAGAATGCTTCCACATCGAGCAGCTTTGGTGTCTGATAGTGGGAGACAGTAAGAACTTTTCTGTTCATGGTACACTTGCGGTTTGCTAATTTCATTTGTTTAGGCCTGCTTGTAACATGCGGAGAAATGCCTCGGTCGAAGCTTGAGGGCGATATGATCAAACTCGTTTCTGAGCCATCTCGTCTGTTGTCAGCAGCTTCAGCTCCAGGACGGATCCTAGTCAAGTATGGGAGCTCTTTGACATGGAATTTCAGCCCCGAGCAGTGCCCAACGTGGTTTGTACGTACAAAACAGAATTAGAAGTCAACCTTGTTCTAATATCAAGCATTAGGAATTTCTCGCCCACTTCACGGCCTTTTGGCCAAGGATCCTCGAATTCAAAAAGGGAGACAACGTATTGACGGCCGCGGATTGGCCGAAGCTGCTCAAATTTTTGCACACGAAGCGCCACAAGAATGTGACTTTGACCTTGACAATCAAGTACGTAAACCCTTCCAAAGGCATCCCCACCCCTTCTGACAGAAGACAGCCGCGGGAGAACTGTCCCAGCTGGAGCTCTCCGAACACCTGAGGAAGAGCAAGCGAGACTCAACTCCACGGCGAGCGAGACACCGATGCATGCTTTAGCTCTGATCATTCAGAAGAGCGAAAAAGACGGGGAGATACCAGCGCTAGATTCTCAGCTGAAGCTTCAGCTGGAAGCTGCCGACAAATTTTTGACGGAAGAACCCGCCTATGCGACTCAGCTTGCGTATGGCGAATGCTCGAGTGTGACGCACGACGCCGTGTTGGAGAAATTAAAATCGAAAGGCACGGAAGTGGAAAATGAAAAGAGCGATTATCTCAAGAGCGAATATGAGGATGGAATTGAACTGTTCAACACTGCGGAGACCCTCTTTGAGCTATTCCTTCCGTTGGCTTGTGACGGGCCGACGACGGGCAAGTTTTGGGGAGCAGTCTTAGATTTGGCCTGTGGCACCCAAAACACGGCAAGCAAGGACGCCGACTCACCTCCACGCCTCAGGCGCGGCTTGAACTTGAACCGAGACCGACTCATGAGGTCGCTACGAATTATCTTCCCCAAGATGAAAGCCTTTCAAGCCATCATGTCTCATGTGCCAGACGAAACCCGCCGCAAATTGGAAGCTCCGCGCCATTTTGTCACCGCATGGCTGCACATCGTCAGCGGTCTGGTTCTCTGCTGCGCCCAAGACAGTGCATTCGAATCCCACATCTCGATTGCGGTGGGGAGGCTTTTGCATGAGGGGATGGACAGAATGATCCAAGCGCTGCCCTCTCATGATTTGCTGGACAGTGTCGTCCTGCAACCTTTTGAAATCGCCTCTCTGGCAGTGTTGAAGCTTATACAAGACCGCGCCTCACAACCGGATGACATCAACGAGACGTATTCGCAGTATCTGGCGTCCTTGGTAAGAGGAATCGGCGCAACTCGGGAGGATGTGCGAGCTAACATGATTTAGGACAACGACATTACAACAAAGCCGTCGGACCGGTCGTACCAGCATAGAATTGACCTGGTGAGGCGAGAGCTATCGGCCGTTCAAAGAACAGTAAATCGCCAACGGCACATCATTGCCGCCATGCAAGAGACAATGTATCCCGATGGCAGGCCGGACTTCTTCCAACGAGATTTCGATAACTATTACCCGCGGCCGAGGTATGGCAACAGCAGAAACAATCCGATGAAAAATTTCACGGAAATTCGACCCGACCAAGAATATGCCAGTCTCGATTACGCACTCAAAGTCTCGCCCACTGATAAGAATGGGTTCCGCGGCTTGCTCTTGACGGAAAACTCTCGGCAAATTGATCAGCGTGACTTTGAGTTTAACCGCTTTTTCGACTACGTCAAGGACCTGGAGCGCACCGTCGCATTCAAGATGGACTGGACCAAGGATCGACAGGAGAATGCAGTTTACGCGTTTACCATTGTCACCATCATCTTCCTGCCACTGAGCTCGGTGGCCGGCATCTTTGGCATGAACACGTCGGACGTGCGGGACATGAACTACACGATATGGATCTTTTGGGCGGTGGCGCTGCCCGTCACGATATTGGTGATTGTGGTTGGCCTATGGTGGATGAACGAGCTCGGCAATGTGCTGCGATGGCTCACCGGACAAAAGTCGAGCGGTGGCGGTACGGGCAACACTGGCTATGGAGGTGTCACGGCGGAGCCGGCTGAGCTTCTCTACTACTCTGACATGGAGGATGAAAAGCCGAGTCGCTACAGTAGGAGCCGAAGGCAGCCTGTTGTAGAGAACCCTTTCGGTCCGTACAGCCGCAGACGATCAGAGGTGCGCCAACGAGTGTCGCGAAGGTAAAAGATGCGGAAATTAGAGTAATATTCTTTTCGTATATGAAATCAAATGAAAACCAAGATAATCCATCGCGCCCCCCCCATAAACATGTCTGAACGTGTGCCTATTTGGCTCCCTGTTACTGGCTACTGCTCGTGCAAGCCGTGGCAATGTATTCTCATTCATCATAAAATCGTAAAGCAAAGCCCTAGTACCGGTAGACCGGGCGATCATAGTGGTGGTGGTGATCATAGTGGACGTGGTCGTAGTGACTCTCCGGGTGCTCCCTCAGCCGGTGCTGGTGCTGGTGCTGGTGCTGGTGCTGGTGCTGGTGCTGGTGCTGGTGCTGGTGCTGGTGCTGTGGCCGCCGCCGCGGATGGCCAATGGTAGGACTTGGTTGTCAATGGCATAGCGCAGCGCGACGCTCGCCTCGGAGGCAGTCCTTGGGCGGACAATCACTGCGGCGGGCTTTTCACATGACGCACTCCATCTCTTCAGGCTCTGCTTGTACCCGGAGTCGCCAGGTACTAAAACTTCAGCCCCGGCAATGGCAACAGGCAAGTCATCGAAATTGGCAGTCATGGTTAAAAGTTAGTGGCCGTCAAGGGAATTGGTTGGGCAAATCGTCACAAATATGCCACTCGTGCTAGCAAATCAAATATATTATAGAGCATTCTCGTTAATTAGAGACCAAATGGGTGATCAGGCTGTATATTTATTCCGTCAGCTGTTATTACGAACGGTATTCGGAGTGTGCTGCTAATTGCTATCTTGATATAATATGTCCGAATCATAAGTCCGCGCAGGGCACAGGCAAGGCTGCTAAAATGAGAACAAAATATGAAAATGTAGCAATTATGCGGGAATGAGCTCGAATATCTTACATACATTGCAACGCTAAGTTAACAAGATATTGTTTGCTTTATAGAGATAATTTTCTGCAGAAAACTAACAACAAATATGGTTGCGCCATTGATCGTTGACAGCGTTGCCAGGTTTGCGGTCGCAAATCTTACGGCTCTCTTTGCATCGCATCTCTCTCCAGATGCTGAGATAATTGTGCCTACCGACGCTGCGTGGAAGAACGATTTGCAGCAGAGGTGGTCTGACTATCGCGCGCCGACATATTTTGGTGCTATCAAACCGGCTAATGAGGAAGATGGCCAAGTCATTGTGCGTTCTGCATTGTTCCTTTTATTGCCCATGGACTAAAACTATCACGCTGGCCGACAGGTCAAAATTGCTCAGGAAAATGCCATTCCATTTCTCGCTACGGGCGGCGGCCACTCTTTCTCCGACTATAGCCGCTTTGACGGGCTCTCGATTGATCTGGGAAAATTAAACTCAACCAAACTCGACGCAGAGACGAACACGGTGAGTGTAGGCGGATCAGCCAAGTATCACCAGCTGCATGATCTCCTCTACGACGTAGGCAAAGAGCTTCGTACGTCTGTATTCCTTCCAACTGCAGTGGAAAAACTGACCATTCGCAGCATTGGCTTCATGCGCCTGCCCCGGAATTATCGGGTCAACCCTGGGGCTGGGGCCGTTGCAGGGCCACCGTGGGCTGATGATTGATGCTCTCGAGTCCCTGAGAGTAGTGACTGCCAACGGTACCATCGTGATGGCGTCTGAGACGGACGAAAAAGATCTGTTTTGGGCGATGCGAGGTGCGGGGTCCAACTTTGGCATTGTCACTTCCGCGAAGTTCAAGGTACACGACATCACCAATGAAGGCCAGGCCATGTTTACGCAGCTGCTGTTCCCCGCGTCGGCCAACCTCAGTTACTTTAAAGTCTTGGAGCAGATGGATCGCAACATGCCGTCGCGGCTGGCTTTGACTAATCTTAGATTTTACGATCGTACGGTTAATCAGGTAGGTACCAAGCAGATGCAAAAGCCTTGCTGAAGATCACTTTTGCTAATAAGTGGCAAAGTCCTTTGTTGGGCTGAATGCAATTTACTTTGGAACCGAGGAGGAAGGGACCGCAGCTCTCAAACCTTTTATTGACTTGAATCCCATTAACAACACAATACTCACCGGTCCTCAGAGCAAGCTGTTCCCACCAATTCTAGGATCCTGCGACCCGAATCAGCACATCAACATTTACTCTCACGCCATCAAGCGGACGGAGCCTGAAACTCTTTCGTGGGCGTTTGGAGAATTTAACAAGTTCTGGGAGAAGTATAAAGGATATCAGGGTCGCCTGCTAATTCAGCGATTTGCCAATGACGCCATCAGGAAAGTAGGCGATAAAGACACTGCTTACCCCTGGCGCGATGCCGTGGCGCACATGTACGCTCACACCCTACATTCAAGCATCTGAGCTATTGAATCATTTTCCAACACTACATCACAGAAGTATCGAGGGGTACATGACAGATAACTACGTCTATTTACAACGCCGTGGACGAGTTCGAGTCGTCGCCTAGAGATAAGCTCGTTGAGAAGAGTGGCTACTCGCAACTGGCAGCGTATTCAAACTTTGCGCGAATCACCGAAGATCCTGCATCGTGGTTCTCAAAGGTCAAGTTGCGTCGCTTGTCGGCCTTGAAGAAACATTGGGATCCAAATGGGCTCTTCAACTACGACAAGCCTATCCCCACTGATAAAGGGTAGTAAGCTGCCAAGTTTTGCATTGTAGCAATAGCTATTTTTTATTTTTTTACTAGATATTGAATATATAGTATTTGATAACTTGCTCTTGAATTCTACGCATAGTACACCCAGATGGAGCCTAAGTTCTTGTTGCCGTCTTCCTGTACAGGTGGCAGGTCTCTAGCGCCTATGAGAACAATTGTAGTGGGTATTGAGTGTATAACTGCAAATCTGGGCCACATCGATTCGTTGGTTCGACAACGGGTGAGGAGGCATATCAGCATCATTACTTCACACATGCCCTACAAAAAAGGGTAGAATAGCAGGGGAAAACGAGGCCAATCAAGTCGTTTGACAATTACAACGTGGCACAACACGCATCCTAAACAGAAACTCCGATCGGAACACCGAACACCGATGTTGAGGAGGAGGGGGAAAAGCCGCCAGCCTCGTCTGCGTATTATTATCCCCCAAAAGTAAATTGGAGAAAATAAGGTTCATTGAGTAGCATTTATAGCTCTTCATACTACGAATCTGCACGTACATACTGTGACAAACGTTCATCTGTCTACCGAAATCAGTCCACGAGTCTTGTTATTGACTAGCACACGATACCCTTCTTCCTCCCACACATCCAAAAGACGAATCGATGCCAAACAACAGAGCAGCCTGGCTGGTAGCCAAGGCGGCCAAGCCTCTGTCAGTTGACGATGCGCCGTACACGAGCGCAGGCCCCCACGAGATCATCGTCAGGAACCGCGCCGTGGCCATCAACCCGGTGGACTGGTCGAAACAGCTCCTGGGCGACATGATGTTCTCCTTTGTCAAATACCCCTTCGTACTGGGCCAAGACCTGGCGGGTGAGGTGGCCGAGGTCGGCTCCAAGGTCACCCGGTTTCGCGTGGGNCGACCGCGTCCTGGCGCACGCCATCGGCATGGACCCCAA
>JANAKD010000097.1:0-39659 GCA_027627215.1 Lecanicillium saksenae | reverse complement strand
CGACGGTGGCGCCGGAGAGCTCCGTGAGCAACTGGGCACAGAATGTGGATAAGGCGACGAGGAGGGAGCGGGATAAGCATAGTCGTGTCTCGAGACAAAGCGAAAGCCGTCATCGGTAGTAACCTTGATAGAGATTATATTAGACCAGTTACTGAGCTTTACTTGCATTTCCCAAAGGAGTTTGAGGGAGTGTGAACTATCAATTCTGACCGAAGCGATGAGGGGTCTAGTATAGAGATTCAATTCATTACTTATTGTATTGCCGATGTGTATTCTTGAATTATTATACTAGCCAACCATTTCCATGCCGTCAAACAAATCAAGCCAGTCTTCCAGTCTCTCCTTCACGAATGTTTCCAGCTCCCATGGATCGGTGGCCAGCATTTCCATGTCTCCATCCCAGACATATACATCTGCATCGATTATTTCACCAGTGGGTTCATTGTTTTGAAGAACGTGAACCTGCACCGCAGTTATAGTGTATATCTCGCCTTCGAATTCATCAATTTTTTTGCGCTGTGATGTCGAATCAACTTGTAGTAGATACCCGTCGACAGAGTCGCTCTCGCGTGCGCTTCCTATAATTGCAGGATAATCGCAGTTTTTCACGGCTAGTCGATTATACTTGAAGATCTCAGCAGGTCTAATCATGTGATCGATATCCTTGATCCGTGAGGAGTCACCAGTCAAAGCCCAAGCTAGAAGGGGCTTTGCTCGAAGCGTTCCGTAGATAAACAGGGGCCGTGGAAGTATTTGTATCGATTGTGGGCAAGTGCTTGACGAAGAAGTTTCTCCTTCCTGAGCTGTGTTTTTTGTTGGATGCCCCATAGCGGTGGTGTTGCTATCTGCAAGTTGAAGCTTCTTGACGTGGCTTGTGTATGGGCTGTGATGAGCTGTCTTTCCACGCAATGGAATTCAGTGCCTTCGAGGATGTTGATGTTGTTGGGCGCCAAGATCTTGTGTTCAATACGGGCATGGTCTTTGGAATGGTTGTATTTCGACGTTTATTTTTTGTGTTCTGTCGTAGAGTGCGGCGGCACTGTAGGTTCCGAATGTATTATTTTTGGAGTATAGGTTGAGGGCGGGAGAAAACAGTCGCCGCGCATCGGCTTTAACTAATCCTGGAATCTTGCAACTGAACAAGTTATTATGGTGGCTGCTGGTCTTGTGAGGCGCCTCTGCCGATTTAGCTTTGGTGGGGCGTCGCCACCTCGGCCATGTGGGTTGGCAGGCTTCATAAGAAAACGTGAGATACTCTTGTGTGCTGGGTGTGTTCCGAGATGACCCCTTCGATTTTCACGACAGCCTTGCACAAGCACACACAGTACGCTTCCACGAAGACGGCTCTTTGCAGAACCGAAAATGCGAGCTGTAATTCAACGACCTGCTGATCCAAACAATATCTAGTGGCCTGGAAAATTTTAGATGGGAGAGGGCTTGTAGGAGTATGCATTCCGGATACCAATAAGCTGACGATGATTAACTACAATATTAAATCAATCATTCTTCTCGGCCTACATCTGACGTCTACAGTTGCCGTTAAGATCACTCAATGCGGGATCGCAGGATCTCCCCACCACGCATGTGTGATGTCTCGCCAAGGTTTTTCTCGAATGTTATTTCTCAATGGGGCAACGCAAAGGAACGATCGATACGCCGCTCGCGCAGAAAGTGCGCCCGCTGAAAGGCTCTGGCGCCGCAACTCACTGGCCAGTTTTCTACTCGGGTTTCTACTCGCATTTCGCTCTTCGCGGTAGTCTATTTCATCAGGTCACTATAGTCACGACATAATTTCTCACGCCGTCATTAGTAAAAGATGTCCGACGAGAATCGTATGTAAGGAAGGAACTTCGCATGGGAACTTACAGCGGGGTGAAGACAAGCAGAGCTAGGAATACAAGGAAAACAAAGAAACAGAGACATAAGAAAAGGAAAACAAGGGGAGCAAATGAAACAAGTCATAAAAAGAAAACAATGAATATTCATAAAATGACGAAATGCTCTTGTGTTTTCGAGACCGAGGCAGCTGTAGATTGGTAGCCTCGTCAGCCAATTCTTAATCCTTACCTAGCTAAGTGCTTAGACTGCTGGTAGTACGAAAGTGTTGGAAGAGCCGAAAGCGGGTTGCCAAGGTTGATTTAACATACCTTCTTCTATTAATCACAAAATTTGCCAATGGTGGACGCCGCGCTGTGGTCTCTCGTTTCCAAGGCGGCAACCTGCTGCAAACTAATTTGTAGGTCTGGCCTTGGCCCAGGCGGAGAGATCTGTAGGGGTGAGCAGGGGTTTTTAGTGTCACTGGTGGTGCGTATTCTTAGGTAGCCGTAGCGCAGCCCCGCAGGCACATTCGACCCGACATTGAGCCAAACACCTGTCTTCATATACTGTTGTTTCCCAATATCCGCAACGTCGAACTTGCCGTTGAAAATCTTTGCACAAGCGCTAGCCTACGGAGACGGTGGCTAGAACGTACCTATAAATGCCCGGGCATGAAGTCAGCAATGAACAGAGGCCGACAAGGAGAAAGTGGGCGCCAAGGGTGAGGACTGGGTGTGACACATGTCGGTTTGTTGTTCCGTCTCATTTCTAAGCAGATGGTATGCTGAGATAACTAGCCTCCGCCGCATCAAATGCGATGAAGGAAAACCAGTCTGCAGACGCTGTTACATCAAAGGAGCTCAATGCTCTGGTCTAGCTTACGGACACAGCGCAACGGTGAAGGTTCTCGACCCTGTTGACTGGGAGCTTTCCGAGTATGCGCGATATTGCATGCAGCCCCATCTTGAATATACACTAAGTGCTAGAAGCTAATAATATATATAGATTTGCAGGTCCTTGCTCCGCCGATAGGGCAAGTGTTCCGCAGAATGGGCGATGGTGTGCAGAGCTCAACATACAAGTACGATGAATATATTTCGCGCGCACTGGCGTCTTCCCACGGCCGCCAGCGTATGATGCTGACCGTGGTTCGCACGACAATCCTGAAAGTTTCTTCTGAAGCAGGCGAAATAGCTGCATGGGGCGTGATGGTGGGACTGAATCAGTTATGGAGCAAGTTGTTTCGACAGCTATCCGCTGTGATTCACAGCTTGGGGGAGTCGATGGCGAGCAACGACCCGGCCTCTATTGTGGAGACTATCGTCTCACTGATAGCTTGCGAGGTATGAACTGGCGCTTCTATATCAAAGGTTGAGATGAAAAGACTGACAGGCGCAAAAGCTGTTTTTATTCATACCCACGTGGAGAGTTCATGCATATGGTTTTGCAGCCTACATAAAGTCCCGCGGCGGGGTGAAGAAGCTGAACCTTCATGGGTCAGCTTTGAATGCCATTGGGCAGGCGTTCAGGTATTTTCGACGGTCGTGTGTGAAGTATTTCATTTCTTGACGATTTTCAATCGATAGGATCGTGGCTTTGGCCAATTCATCCAGCTCAACCCGTCACCAGATCACCGCTCTCAATGACTGGACGCGGGCGGACGCCAACGCCGCCTTTGCTCACACTGGTCACCCGCTCCACCCCTGCCCGACAGTTCTTTTTTATGAAATGATGTCTATCACCAATATGAGAGTATCTTGCGCGAACAATGTTGATTTAAAAGACCTCAGGCCAGAAGCACGCCGCGTCGCGGAGAACATTCGCGCATTCGACCCTGATAACTGGCAGGAACAGTATCCCTGTGTGGGGGAGCTGTACTCCCTATTTGGTCGCATGTTTCAAACTGCTACGACATTGTATGCGATATTATCACTGCCATCATCCCTTTCCGTTGAATTTCTACCACCAAAGGAGCAGAATGGGAAACAAAGTATAGCGGCATGCAGGATAGGATATCGTGCGAGACTGTTGCAACTTATTGCCGAGGCTGGGCCTATTGTGACGACGAAGCGGGCGCTAGTGTGGGCAACAGCTGTACTAGGTGTCGCGTCATTTGATGGCGCAGACGAGAGAGAGTTTACGCGAGCCGTTTTGATAGAAACGCGCAAGGAGAAATCGAGTCGTGGCACAGAAACAGTACTGTTACGCGTATTGGAAGAATTTTGGGCGGCGGGTGGCAAGACCTGGGAAGAGTGCTTCTATGGATCCATGTCAGTTTATTGATTAAATTCCGAGCACTTTGAGACGATTCATAATTGAGCATGCTTGAGCAAGAACTGCACCATGGTGATGCGTGACAAGCCCACCCCGCAACACCAACGATGATAACTCGTTTTAGGAAAATGATTGCATAATGACCGTAAACTGGTCCGGAAACAATGTTGCCAGTCGTCTCAGTCACCATGCCGTGCCCACCGTAATCCACCACCGAATCGTTCAGGAGAGCACTCTGAAGGAGTAATGCCTCGCATGTATCCGACGATCGTGCAAAATGTGTGGTAATGCTGCGGTCCCGCTTAGCCTGAGCCAGCTGTCATCATCGTACGGCGATTCGCTTCAATAATTTATTCGAACTGTGGCTAATACATAAGGCTAGTAGCTAGGACCACTCAATGCTTGATCGCACGTCTCCCCACCAAGCATGTGTAATATCTCGCCAATACAGCTTCCTGGGCAACCACTGTTGCGCGTTCCCAACCTTGGGAAAGATGCTTTGCGCTGCTTTCACATACGTAGACTGCAGATAAAAGAATGGCTGCGGCGTCATGGTTTGGACCTCCTGCTGCGTACGCTTTGGGCATACAGACTGCTTACCCTCCTCGCCCATCTCTGCAATAATGCGGCTGGCAAGTTGCGCCGTGGCATCCGCACCCAGCGTCCAACTTGCGTCAACGTAGCCGAAGGCGAACACCAGGTTGGGCACGCCCTCGAGCATGGCGCCCTTCCAGACGTACCGATCCGAGATGGTGACGGGTTTGCCGTCGACAGACAGTGTGGCTTTGCCGAGCAATGCCAGACGAAGACCTGTGGCTGTGACGATGATGTCGGGGTGCAACTCCTCGCCTGAGGCTAGCTTGATCGATTTCTCAGTCACGCGCTCAATCTGGCCGGTCTTCACACTGCCCTTACCGCTCCGGAGGGCGCGGAAAAAGTCGGCGTCGGGGCAAAGACACATGCGCTGATCCCAGGGATTATATCGGGGTGTGAAGTCAGGATCAATGGCTGTTCCTTTGGGCAGCTCACGCTTTGTGCGGTGAAGGATGGCGCGACGAGCAAGATTCGGGAGGCCGCGGCAGAAAACAATGAGGAGAAAAGCCGAGACGATCCATTTGAACCGGATTAGGGGATATGCGAGACTCTCTGGGAGCAGAGTCTTGGTAATCTTCTCAAAAAGCCCTTCCCCAGGTACTGACACAATGTATGTGGGCGAACGCTGCAGCATGGTGACGTGTGCGACCTTCTCCGCAACAGAGGGCAGGATCGTCACGGCGGTAGCACCAGATCCGATCACCACCATGTTTTTATCGGTGTAGTCAAGATCCTCAGGCCAAAACTGTGGGTGAACAACTGCGCCTTGGAAGTTGTTTATTCCGGGAATGTCGGCCTGTAGAGGCTTGTCATAGTCATAGTAGCCAGTGCCGACGAGCACGAAGCGCGCCCGTAGAGCGGCACTCTTGGCGGGTCCTCTGGGCGTCTCACACCGAAGATGCCATGTTTTGCTGGCCGTTTCAAAGTTGAGACTCGTGACTTTGTGGTTGAACTTGATGTGTTGGTTGATGCCTTGCTCATCAACGGCCTCGCGAAGGTAATCCAAAATGAGGCTGGCCTCAGCAATGGACTTGTTGGCCTTCCAAGGCTTCCAGGGGAAGCTGAATGTGTACAAGTCCGAATCAGATCGGAGGCCTATCGTCGTTAGACAAAGAGATCTTTGTGCTGCAGTAAGTTTCACGATAGCACTAACCGGGATATTTAAATAGGCTCCATGTTCCACCAATCTCCGCGCGCGCTTCCACAATGCAGTAAGTGAGATTGGGGTTGCGCTCCTTTAGCCTGTAGGCAAAATTGATTCCTGAAATGCCAGCGCCAATAATGATGACGTCGTAGTCGAGGTTTTCCATGGTGTTATGTGCTGCCGCCTTGCCGCGTAATTACTCGGTACTCGGACTGGAGCGACGCTAGTTATTGCGTAGGCCAGGAAGATGGTAAGAAAGACAGGTATGGAAAGTTAAAAGAAATAGAAATGTATGAGGGGAAAAAATGTTACAAGCACGGGCACGGCACTAGTTAAATGATCGGCTAGGTCATTCTAACGCTTCAAGGCGCTGCCGCGGAGTCGCCTCCCACTACATCCCCTGCCATGTTGTGCCTCGGCTCCGCCCCCGCAAAGGTGTGCTCCGGACCCGACAACGCCGCAAAACTCTCCGCCTCCGGCTGCGTACACGGATGACGCGCAACAGCCCACATGTAGTCTGCATAAGGCTGAGTACATCGATTCGGCAATACCTGAGTGCGAACTCTTATGACGCTACCTGGACGGCCGACCGGCATGACTCTCGCTATTTCGCTCCAGTGGAAAAAGTAATGTGTAAGGTGGAATGTGACAAAGGTTGGGCAGAGGATTATGTTGCTGCTGTCGTCTCCAAACAGTCGGCGCCTTTATGAAGGTTTGATCACTGCCCGAGCTATTGCCATGGCCCTTTGGAAAGTTCGCGCCACCAGTGAATTGTAGCACTCCGCGTGATTGCTCTTTGTCGCACGGCCCGCAAATGAGCCTGGCCAGTATCTGGCTGTGTTTGAAGCCGCTACGTCAGTCGCCACAACAGCCGCTGCTCTGTCTATAATACGGATTGTGCCTATATGGCCCATCGACCTGCTCGTGGCCTGGCTAGTGGAACATGTTGCGGGTAACAGGGCATGGTTGACCTCGCACAGGGTCATGGAGCATAGTAGCAAAAGGATGGCGGAGGCAAATTTAAGTAAGTTTCCAAGACAAGAAAACCATTTTGTAACTCTTCATAGTTATTAGCTATATTCTCATTATCTGTCCAATTTGTTAGCTCTATCACAGATCGAAATGCACCAAACCCGCTGCCAGGCCCTCCACCGCTGAGCAAAGTTTTCAGGCGGCATGCTTCACCACGAACAAAGTTGCCCTTGCACTGGCCGCTCTCAAAGTGGACAGTACTTGAATGCGTGACATTCTATTATTGAATTGAAAAATGAAGATGAATCGGCATAAATAAGTAATTAGATCTAACCATGTTTTAGAAAACGATGGCATGGAGCGCAGCGACTATAGGAGTTCAGAATGGAGCCCCAAGCCTTGAACTTCGGAACCCGGAGTCGGCTTTCCACCGTTCACCTGGAGCAGAGGCTAACCTTGGAACCTTGAGCTGCGAGCACCAGCGAGAGTGGCAGCTCTTGGTGGGTCCCACAAGCCCAGGTAAGAACGGTTCCCTGGAACCAGAGGGGTGGGGGACATGAGCAAGCTGCAACGGCTGAAAATAAATGCGACAATGTGTTAACCGCTGGGAATCGTATTTTATGTTTTCTATCGTATTTATTTATTTATTTATCTTTCATTTTGCTCTTGGCGGAGGCCTTCCTGCTCTTAGACTTTGTGACGGACTGCGAACTAGTGGAAACCCATGCAAGGCTATCCAGCTTTCGGCCAACATGTGCCGAACCAGGGCTAGAAGTAGGCAACTCTTCCAGAGAGATTATACAGATTCAGCCATATGTAACCGCGTTAGAGCCGTCGGATACACCTACTGTATAACTTCAAAGCCCATGGCACTGCGGTTAAGGTTTTGCGTCTAGATTGCACTCTGGCTCGGACTCTCATTCACATTTCCCAGCCAGACTCTTGCAACGTCAAAAATAATATCCAATTAAATTGCTAATACTGAAATGCTAAGGATAAATGCTTCGGAGCGGCGCATCATGGCACTATCATGGGACAGTTGCCTGCCAACTAGAAAAACAATCACCCCACTCGGTCTTCCCCGAAGCCCAGAAACGCTGGAGGCATTCAATACCGAAGTAAAGTCCGTCTGATACATCTGGCTGTCGTGTCAGAGATGTCAAAAGGCTAGCAACCTCTGCCTGCTCAGCTTCAGCGCCAGCCAAGGATGCTCCCGCAACAATCAATGGCCAGGTGGCACCCAGAAAATCCCCTATCTTTGCCAGCGCTTCTTGAATTATACGCAGAAGGTATCTTGCCGCATTTAGGCGACAGACATCGCTAAAATGCATCCCTGCAGGAACAGCAAGTGTCATCGTGCCATACAGCATCACTGCATACTTGAACATGCAGGCAATTCGGCACCTGGCGTCTGGCGCTGGTAGTTCGTACCGCTCCGTCCAAGTCTCGGGCTGAAAATCGAGAACATGCTTTAATATCGCGTCCGCAGCCCTTTTTATGACGGCGGTGCTACCGCTGCGTCCGAACTCTTGGCGGGCTATTTTACCCCGCAGCTGATTGATGTCTAGGATGCAAATGAAAAGCACTGTTGGGCATGGGACCTGTGAAAGTATCGCAAACGAGTAATATGAGTAAATATCGCTGTAGCTGAGCAGCGACTCAGCCTTCATTTGATCGTGGGAAGGCGACGTCGTGTTTGTCATTACTATAGTGCTGTTCAGGATGTTAAGATGTAGCTT
The DNA here is from genome assembly GCA_027627215.1 of Lecanicillium saksenae. Lineage (NCBI taxonomy): Eukaryota > Fungi > Ascomycota > Sordariomycetes > Hypocreales > Cordycipitaceae > Corniculantispora > Corniculantispora saksenae. The sequence continues at coordinate 31,118 of JANAKD010000097.1, read as the reverse complement.
GGCGAGGCGTTATAGTGTAACGACCGTGAGAGAGGAGAACATACACGAGTATCATTTGAACAATGCCCGGACGTATATGACCATCCTCAATAGCAGTAAGGAGACCGCCAACCTCTGAAACGGCTGCCATGAAGCCATTCAGATTATTACGCAGAGATGGGGCACTCCCTACAACCTATACGCAGTCCGGGTATCAGCTTCGGCGTAGAGTTTAGAAAAGGTGAGGGCGCGGGGGCCATTACAACTTACGTCATCGTAGATCATCATGCCAAGCCGAGTTATCAAGCGGGTTTCAAGATACTTTTCTGGTTTTCGAATGTCGTCTACGAGGGAGGACAAAATAAGACCCGTGTAATACGTGTACAAGCGTCTTAATAGGGCGAGGTCGTTCGTTCCAAAGCTGATGAATACTGGAGGGGCGTAATCTTGGCCTCGACCTAGAGCGTACGCCAACATCCCTCTAATACGAGACATCACCGTGTGATCATGTTGCCAATTCAAGACGGGGAGGGGAGGTATGCCACCGGACTTGATGACGGAGGGCTTGTCTGCTCCTCTGAAGATCAAAGCTATAAATAATTAGGGATGACACTATGGAATTTAAGGTATCATGAATAGCGGCCTGTTGAGCCCGCCGTCAGAGACCTACCGCATTTTACAGCGGCGAGCCAGTGCTTCTGCACATCCGTTAGGCCGCCCGGCTGTGTGGGCAATGAGAACAGCTGTTTGGGCCTGTGATGGTCGATTCCGACGCCAACTGAGATCACCGCAGGATATCGGTCGTAACGGCAGACCACGCGCCGCTTCATGCAATTTGCGCATGTCGGTCTAAGCTCGTCGCATCTAACCCTCCTCCCACTAGTCACGTCAGAGTCATTGATCTTGCACATGTAATTGCGACAACTGTAGATCGCAATTGGTCGCAACCTATGGGATGTGGTGTATAGATTGTGGCAGATTGATTCTCAGGGACACCTACCGACAGGTCAAACATCCTGTGGTTGATTTGGGTGCCCATTTCCTTACCCGGGCCGAGGGACCAGGCCCTGGAGGCTCCTGACGAGGATGTCCGGCGGCGCCACTTGGACTACGCGTTATTTTCTGGTTTCGCTCGGCCTTATTCGAAATATCCATCTTAGCCCTTTGTGATGACCGATCCGCTTAACGTCGTTTTGGGGGCGAAGTAACGGCTCGTAAGCAGAGTGGAGAGGAGGGGTTCGCGGGCAGACATCAGGGCGGGCCGATTGTGCTGAGATGCGCCGTCAGTCTTGGGTCGCTGATTCAGGCATGTAGCACGTGACGAACAATGTTAAGCCGACGTGCAGGCCTGTAAACAATCAATTTACTACCACACTGAAAAATAAGGACGAATTCGGACGAATGACCGTGGTTACTGCGAACCTTGTCTGGAACGGGGTACGTTATTAGGTACCCTGGACGGCGAGTCATTTTTCCACTCACATCGTCTGCGAGTTGCCTGCCTCGCGTGGCCAGACACGCGTTATAGTAATGTTTCCCAAGCCATGCTCGTAAAGCAATTTTGTGCCGCTTCCATCTCTATACGCATCTCCACAGCTGAAATGTTGCTTTCCCGTTGTATTCGATGGCGCACGGCCCTGCCGACATGGGAGAAAAGCCACGGTTTACCATTCAGCGGATGCGGCACCGAAATAGCTCTCAGCTCGTAACTAGCTCCGGCTTAAGATTTTGAATCTGGCTAATAGGATCGCCCGGCGCTCCCCGCGGAGCGGCTTTTGAAGGATGCCACTGGTCTTCAGCTGGGCGGAAGGATGAGGCTTGGCCAATGGCGGCGCGCCGCCGGTCTAGACCTCAAGCCCCAGCTCACGCCGCAACGTGAGGCTGACGATAGCGATCCAGCCGGCTGCCCACCGCCATTCACTTCCACGGTGAGAAATCTGAGAGAATCAGAGCCCGGGTCCTCGCTCGCGTGGTCGGGCATTGAGACTGTAGTGGCACTGCGTTCCAGCGCCTCGGGCTGAAATATTGACACAAAGCGACGCTGCGTGGCTGTGAGCTGAGCAGGCTGAGCTGCACGCCACGACAATGAAAAATACTGCCCGGCTGGATTGGGCTTTGCAAAGCAAACATAATATCACGGCGTAGACTACATCTATAAGAATGCAATGAGCTCCCTCAGCCTAGCCCTGCTTTGATTCAAGCTCAATTGAGAAAGCACTCCCCTACACACCAATTCTTTTGCATTCAAAACACACGCAGAAATGCATTTCCAGCCGCTTTCCGTTGCGCTCACCCTCTCTGCCCTAGCCTCAGTCGGCTACGGCAATGAGTGTAACCCTGACAACTGCGCCAACGCTGTGACGGGCACACGCCGTGGTCCAGCCTTTTCGACCACTGCCAAGTCTGACTGCAGCAGCTTCATGACCACCACCACCACCCTAGCTGCCGTGTAAGTAGCCATCACAAGCGCCCAGTTTCAAGGCCTAAACAGGACTGCGACTTGCTAACACTTCTTCCAGCACGAAGACCACAACAGTCACTATTACAATCGTGCCCGGTAACGCCCCTGCTCCCACCAACCCTCCCCCAGCGAAGCGCGATCTCAAGACTGTACCGTATTACGCGACGGCATGCTCTGGCACCAGCCGCTACTCAAGTGCTTGTTCATGCTACGGTATTACTGCTCATACTTTTACCGAGTCACCTGTAAGTTCACTTGGTTTCAATCGCCATGGAAACTCGCCTGTACATCGCAATTAACCTGCGGAACCTCTAGACTGTTACCGTCACGGCTACAGCCACCGTCACACAGTGCCCACAGCCCAAGACTCTCTGCAATGGCAACTGCGTCGACACATCCAACGACCCTAATAACTGCGGCAGGTGCGGCACTACTGTACGTAACCCCGCCAAGAATTAGCTATGTAAAGATTTTCTTCAACTAACTCTCTATAATAGTGCCCATCCGGACAGTGCACCAACGGCGCGTGCGTCACCGAGGGCTGTACTGGCAGCACTTGCAACAACTTCAGCCCCTGTGGCCCCGGTGGTAGCTGCGTCTGCGCCTCCATCACTGGAGGCAAGGGCTTCTGCGTCAATGGTGCCACCCCCTGTGCTGGTCTGGCCGATTGCGGTACCAGCGCCGACTGTCCACTGGGTAGCGTCTGTGCTGTTGGCTCCTGCTGTGGGCGCAACGTCTGTATTGGCCAGGATTACTGTGGCGGCTTTTCTTCCCCGAACAAGCGTGGTTGGTCTGAGCTCACTGTTGGCGAGCCGATGAAATGGGTTAATAGACTCGCCTGAGGTCATACTTGATATACGGATGCAAAGGTCACTAGGGAGTAAGGAAACTCATCGAAGCTCGTACCAGCGGATGCGCTCTGCTAGTGGCTCGGTTATTAATTTTCAATAAGTTTACATGCACTGGATAGAGCCAGAATCCACAGTGACATGCATGTAAGCAAGAAGCCATGGTCTTGTTTCAAACCAATATCACCGAAATTGCTGCTCGGCGCTGATATCTGGCCATAATTTAAGTACTAGCAAGTAGCGAAGTGCCCCATCAGGATGATTATTCCAGAATGTGCTGATGTTCTATGGGGTATATACTTGAAAGCACTGTAGTAATGAAGCTTTTTTTTGTGAATGTTTTGTAGTGGATAGGGGCACGCGTTGGATATGTGAATCGCCTGATATAAACAAATGACTGTCTATTTTAAGTTACCATTGGCTTAAGAATATGCGCTAGCCACTGGATAAAATTTCGGATGACATCGGTCACTGTGGATGCAGAAGCCGGCAGCTAGTGAATGCGGGTACTCACTCAACAGCTTGGATTATGGGGATAAGTCAAAATGATTCGACAATATCTTTCGCCTCCAAAGTAATAATTCGCCTCATGGCAACAGACAGTGAGAGTCACCTGTGAGCTATAAAAGGTCGACGGTCAACCCTCAAATATAGACTGCCACATTTGATCCTGAATATACAACCGCCTTGAACAGCCCATCCAACTTCTTCTGACCTCAATATTCTCACAATTATGAAGTCGTTTCGTGAGGGCACACTCCTCGCATTGCAGTTGCTCATCCGGAGTGCTGACGCCGAAGGCCCTGATAGAGCCCCCCCAGTACAGCATGTCCTCCAAGGGCACTCTGAGTTCCTGGGCCGACTCTGCGCCACCAAAATTCTCTTACACAAATTCCGATCCCTCTAATAATGACTGGATTGGCATTTTCCCAAAAGGCCGCGGTCCCGGTGTCGATGGAGACACGGCCTATGTTGGGTGGACGTGGGCAAAAAAAAAACAGGCTGGCGATATAATTGCCGGTCAGGGCTTCGATAACTGTATGCCGAGGACGACACTTGAAGCGTACTACTTTGCCTGGGGCCTCTAGGCACAGCCAATTGCCGGCCCAGTGACGATCCAATATCCAGGCAACAAGGACTACCAGAAGTGTGATAACGGAGACTGTGTTAAAGTATCTATTGGGTGCGGTTGCGCCAAGGGCCAGTGGAAGTGTGGCAATCAATGTGTTCAGGAAACTAAGTCCTGTGAGGGCAAGTGCGAGTAAGGTCGCAAGATGTGCAATGCCGAGTGTATTCCTGTCTCAGAGATATGTGTCTGCGCCAGCGGTCGATGGGAATGTGAAGGCAAATGCCTCAAAACCGAAGAACTTTGCAATGGGAAATGCCCAAAAGGCCTGTGGAAGTGCGGCGATAGGTGCATTCAGGAAGACAAGTCCTGCGAGAACAAGTGTGCAACAGGTCGCAAGACGTGCAACGGCGGCTGCATTCCCGTCACGGAGACCTGCGTCTGTCCCCGTGGTCAATGGGATTGTGATGGGCAGTGCATTGGTTATGATAAGAACTGCAATGGTAAATGCAGCACTGGGCGCAAAGACTGCAAGGGTATAGGCAATTTAGGTCTTTACTATATTATATAACCAAGTATATTATATACATTATTAATTACTTACCTAAGAGGCTTATATTCTTATAATCTATATATGTACGGAAGAATATCGTCTTCCTTCTAGGGGTTTATGTTCCCTGTTATCTAATAAGAGGTAGGTTATATCCCGTTGTATATCATGGTTTAGATACACACCATAATAAAGAATCACGGATCGCCTAGGCTTACGACCCTGGGACAAAAACGCCCTCATAGTCCCGGCCGAGGTAAGAACTGTTACACCGTCAAAGTTCAATTGCCTATCAGAAATGATAGTGCTGTTATGTCGGTCTGCGGGCAGCGGGCGACGCGGCCGATGAAATTAAGCTGGGAAGTGACGACGAGATGTAGGGTTGTCTCTTATGGAGGCGTAGAACTAAAAGGTTAGAAAGGGGCAAGAAAAGAATCACGCATGCATAGAAGGGTTTGTTTTTGTTGGATAGACTATTGAAGTAACCACGATTTACGATTCGGTTCGGTTTGAACACTAAACGTGTGAGTGTACAATGGTTTACTCAAGCGAAAAAACGAAAGAGTCGCTACACTCGTACAAAAGGTCGAGCACCTTGTCAATCCTGGTCAAATTCTTCTTAATGTGAGGGTTTAGACGATTTATTCAATCTATCTAAACAATCTTGTTACAAAGAGGAAGAATTAGCGAGCGAAAGGAAAGATCTCAGGTGCGTGCGAGTGCGCTGCAACTTATACCATAACGCTTTAGAATAATTAACGACCCATCCTCAAGGCCTATCTAGTGAGAAGTGGCTATGTTTGCAAAAGGCTGGATAGCCCGGCCGCAAAACTGGCGGGCAAAGAAGTGACGATAGCTTTTCACATTTGCCAACCCTTATGTATCCATCTGTGCATAATGCGATAGAAACCTTCGCTCTGAGCACCGGAAGGGAAATGGCCGACACCATCGACTGCCACAAAGGCAAAATTGCCATCTTTGGTGGCCTTCCATGCCCCTGTGATACCCAACCCTTCAGGTAAGGGCTGCAATTGCTTGCTTCGGAAGTCAGACTGCCCGGACCAGGTTAGGCGATCCGATAGCCAAAGGTTACCTTGAGTGTTGATGATAACATCCCAGTTACCGTTCAGAATCATGACCTTGATGTTTCCAATTTGTTCCTCTTTGTACGCATCCAAAACATCAATCAGTTCCTTTGTTGTAGGCGTATGCCAAGAACCACTTTCATGGAAGGCGTTCCAGATATCCATATTCAATGCGATAAATCGCGAATCCAATGGCATACGAAGGTCCTTCTTTACCCAGTCTTGGTTCATGAATTTTTCCATGACTTCGATGCCTGTTTGTTTGCAGATGGGATAAGAATATCCTTCGGGACACTTTCTATGGACTAGTAGAATGTTCTCTTAGAATTGTTTTGCGGGAGGAAAGACACGGCTGAAAGCTTACAATCACCGAGATCTAGCCGTAGATCCGTATAAGGAGCCTGAATCACCTCGACTCCATGGTTATAGGCAGCCCTACACTCGCTGCCGCCATTATACGCGGCGTGACATCCGTGTCCGAGTCTTTTCTGCTCGGGCATATTGTCTGCTATAAACTCGCACGCCGTTTCGTTGAGCAGGCCGGCGGTTTCTTTATTGTCGCATAGAAATGGATAGGTGCCTACAAAGGTCGCCATCCAGTCAATCTGGGGGTCGTGCAGAGTAAGAGACCGGATGTCGCCCCAAAATGCCACGTCGGAGCCATGGCGTCGCGATTCGAGGATATGGTGCAGATAAACAGGTCCGTAATGCCCGCCGTACGAAGCCGTGTATATATGAAGAGGCAGATGTCGCTTTTCAGGGAAGGCCTCGGAAAAGAAAAGTTGCAAGAACCGTTGGAAATCCTTGGCTGCGTCCTGGTCGTTGTCAAGAAGCGGTGCGCCATTAGCTAGGCGAGAGAAGCCTGTTCCGCTGGGCTGGTCGAGGAACAAGATGGAAGCATTATTATTAAACGACCAAGCATTGGGCCGCGACTCGCCCTCTTCTAGCAAACAAGGACCATTTGCGCCTAGGGCAAGCAAAACTCCCGACCCCCCTGGTCCACCAGGAAAGGCGACAATGATGGGATCGTGTTCTGGGTCATTGCGGCTGTCAAAGTACCAATAGAACAGATCGCGCTGGTCACTAACCGTAATGGAACCTGTCCATTGTGACTCCCCATAGGAGGGGCATAGCTTTGGCGCTTGCAGCTTCTTCCTGGTGAAGATGGCCTTTGGCACGAGTCCAAGCGGCCTTTGGAGGCTGGCGAGCTGATGGTCGGGGACGGCGAGGCCTACGGACCGCAGCTGAGCCGCCGTGCTGCCCAGGAGCAGCAGGCCACGGATAAACGTATTGATGGTGTTGGCACAGCGCATTTCGAAAAGAGTGAGTCAAGACGGCGATGTTGTGACAGCACGGGTTGGCACATCAGGGTTCCCCTGTTAGAAATCTAGTGACGGTCGGCTGTGGGTGAGCGGGGAGGCTCATCAACCCCCTCCGTTGCCTGGTAGCACAGCAAGGGCGGTTAACGTCAACTGCTCGGCGCTCGCGCAAAGGATTGACACAGTACGTAACAATATGCAATCTATTACGGAGCAGTACAGTATACGGTTCATCCCGGCTTGTACCCGCACAGCCAAAAAAAAAAAAAAAGCGCTGCAGTGTGTACAAAGAACGAGCCTACCAGCTTTTACTTGTTTAGTAAAGATCGCCGCTGCCTCCCCATCACTTGTGCCACGCTCATCCCGGAAGCCTCGCCTGATCCGGTGTAGATGCGCCGCTGTGGCCCCGTCAGGTGGCAGCCTTCTCGATCATGTACTTTTATCAGGTCTAACCCCCCAAACTACCACTTAATCAGTTCCGGTCGAGAATACTGATCACACCAATCACACCAAACGATAAATATTAGTAGCTAGAACTTATACTAAATTAACTCCTTTCTAACCCTAAGCCATTTAAGATAAAAGAATAGGAGATAACTGATGTAAATGAGCTATGTAGTGACTGTCCTCTCTTGGTTGAGAACCTTTAAGAGCGCCTTAAACGGCTGCCCCAGCGCATTGATAACGACTGAAACGTCTGGTGCTAAGGGTATGCCACTGTCCTTTTTCGTTTTCTCGACCGCCGACAAATGATGCCCGGCGACACCTGTCTTGCCTTTGGTGACAAGGTGCCGCACGTCACTCCCATGGCGGATGCTCCCATACTTCTTGGCAGTAGTGATGACTGTTGCGTCAAGCAAGTTGTGCCAGCGAGAGAGATATATGCCCGGTCCGCTGGTTTGAGCCGCGCCGTCCTGGCCACCTTTGTGCCGGCCCTCCGCTGTTCTGGCAGCGATGTGGTCGAGACGTGCGTCAGACACGCTTTGGAGGGTGGCAAGATACTCGGCATGCGCGTCGACGGCGCGCAGGACAGACTGGGATCCATCGCCCAACTTGGCTACAAGCTGGTTGAGGGCTTGGTCTATCTTGCTTGCATATGTCTCGTTGGCATTATCCACTCCACGGACAACGGGAGTCTGGCGAAACTCAGCTATTGATGCATTACTCCACGCGCGCAAGTCATTAGTAATATCAGGACAGGTCGACGCGACAGCGTGAAGGAAGCGGTGGAGGCGATGCTTGTTTTCATTCAAAAGACGAACATAATCATCTACCGTCACGCCAGGTCCGTTCGACTCGGGTGTACTGACGCGGATAAAATCATTGATGAATGCTTGCAAGTCCTGCAAGTGATAGCCAAGGTCAACGCGCTCATGCACGGCTCGAATAATAGGATTGTACGCTGCAACAGCCTCCCTAATGGCACCAGTAAACAGGTCGGGAGGCTGACGACAGAGTGCAGCTGTAATAGCGGTCCTGTCGCGAACGGAAAGCAACGCGGAGTAGTACTCTAGACATAGCAGGTGCTGTGTCTTTCCCAGTTCCTTGACCAATTTCGGATCCTGCGCGTCTAAAATAGCCACAACAATCGATCCCGGATTGTCTAGGCTCTTCTTTCGCAGCGCTTCTTCTGCGATCCTGTCGTTGGCGTTGACGTGTTCGCGGAGAGCTTTCAGCATGGCCTCTGTTGGCGTAGTCGGGCCTTCCGCCATCCTCTCTATGCGGTGCGTGATCTTTTTGAACTCGCTTGCATCTCGGGAGAGGACGATAGAGACGATGTTTTGCAGAAGATTCATGCCGTCATCTTCATTCGCAGTTAGCCCGATCCAGTTGGTGAAGCCGGTAACCGACAACTTGGCGAGGAGCAGATGCATCAAGCCGTTAATCATGGTGGCAGCATTGCCAATACGCAAGGTTTGCTTGATCATTGCGTAAGGAATCAGGCTTTGAACATTGTCAATAAGTTTGACAAGATACGGCCCGTCTGGATCGTCGACAAATACATGATGAAGGAAGGCAGCGAGACTAGCAAAATGTTAGCCATAATATGTTCCTCTGCTGCAGAGTGTGAGACTTGGGTGACCGCGAATAAACTTACTGAATCACAATGTAATGGCTGGATGCATTCACGGCGGAAGAATAACCCTCAAGGTCTGCCCGCTTTGCCATGTGCGCAAACAACTCATCTACGAGATCACCATATACCAGGCCGTCAATGACTTCTTCCCAAGCGCGGGTAAGCTCTTTTCCATTTGCAAGATCATACTGCCTCTCCCCCGCATTGTCCTTGCCGCCGTTCTGCTTGGTTCCCTGCTCCGGTTGTTGCTTCGCCTTCACCCCACCAAGCATGCCCCTGGAAAGCATTTCTACCACCGCACTCCAACCTGTAGCCAGAGTCTTGCGCGCACCCATAGTGCCCTTGTCATAGCTCTCGGAGAGTTGCGCATCAGCCAAACGACTGAGCAGGCCCCGGAGGCGCACCGCCCAGAAATCTCTGGACAAAGTGGTGAGGGCAGGGAGTTGCATGATAAACATCTTCATGAGAAGCTGTAAAATAGGCATTTCCGACTCGCCCCATGGCAGGGGGTTATTCTCTCCATTGGCGCTATTACTGGCGTCTCCATTGAGCCCTAAGGAAACGGCAGACAGAGCATCAGAGGGTGGCGACTGGTCAGTATCTGATGTATACGTCGTATTCACGCTGCTTGAAGTGCCTGAGCGCCCCCAAAGTCTTGCAGCAAAGCCGTTTCCTTGTCTTTTCTGAGATTCTGGCGTGATACCATTCTTCTCGGGCGTCTGTTGCTCGCCAGAATTTCCTTGTTCTTTATTATAAAAGGGAAATCCATAGCTTAAAACACCTTGAGGATATTTGAAGGCCACAATTTCGGCATATGTCTCGTTGTGTGTTAGAATATCAAAAAGAGCACGTGTTTGTGCAGCCGTCAGGCGGGTTGGCTGCGGCGCCATTGATTGAGGTAATCTTTCAGGCATTCTGTCACGCATTCATGCGCAATTTGCTGTATTTATATATCGAGGAGATTATTTTTGGTCTCCAAATGACTTGCCGTGCACGAGGCTCGGGCGCTCGCTTAGAGAGGTCACTTCGACCAAGGAAAAGATTATACTGCTTCACCCACCGAGTGCGGTTCGCAGGACTGGTAACGCAGCCGCGGCAAGGGGGCGGGTTCTTCCGTACATATTATATGAAAAGCTTGCGCTCTGTGCGATCAGCGATCGAGACGACTACGTTTAGCCACATACCAGTACACATGTGATACAACGTCGTCGTCGATGGCGCTACTGGTAAAAACGGTACCCCGCCACCAATGCGGGGCAAGCTGCAAGCTGCAAACGCTAACAACTTACCCCTCCCCGCCCCCGCATTAAGCTGAGGTCGGAGACCGTCAAATTGCCAACGATGACATCGCGATTGCAATATGCCTCGGCTCAGGGTTGTAGGTGGAATAATGAGATTGGGGGCCAATAGACATTCAATGGAGACTGTAGAAGAACGCTCTCGTGGCTAGCCAAACGAATAAGTCATCAAGTACTATCCGACCAGTAGAACGTCTATTTTGGCCGATCGCACCGTGTAAGCCAAGGGAATGCCGTTTAGGGGAGACGTAGTCACATTCGAGCAGGATCTGGTAGCTTTGGGAGAAGTAACTGATGTCGATGGCGCTCGATGGCGCCTAAGTGGTCTTCAGTGCTATAACATGTTTTCTTAGGGGTATAGACATAGACTTTACTAATCAGGTGATTTACTCTATCGGGCATTGAATTGTGAATCAGGATTACAGTTCTAATAAGGGTGCTAAGAATAAGTAATCGTCAAGCTAAGAGTGCATATTACTCACTTAAAGACGGAAGGGCCAAGGAGCATCTCATTCAATACTAGATACATATTTGTGAATGTCATTGTTTTCCTTTACTCTCAATATCCGAGCTATTTAACCTCTATGTTATGTGGTCAAGGTTAGAAGTCTCGAGAAAGCAATCTAATAGCAAATTATTCTTTCATGTGATTACTCCCGGAATCGTGAGTCGCGTTCAGCTAACGCAGACCAATCGCCGGCTCCCGAGATGCTTACTTGCACGCGACAATCCGTCGCCGTGCTTCATTTGCTTGAATATTGTAAGCTTTAGCTTCTCCAGCGTATTCTTCAGCAATAGCGGGGAACCCCGGTTTCCCCTCTTTTGAGCACTGCATACCTCGGACCTAAGGTCATGTGTGGCTGCGATATCCGTGACAACTCGCACGTTTTTTACCTTCTTCTCTTTTTTTGTACATTACGTGGAGCGCGAGCCGGGACGTGGGTAGCTTAACGTGCAAGTAACAGCGGCCAATGCGCATGTGCAGTCACCTGTCAATGGCACGTAACAGCCATCAGCATGATAGCCGAAAATGGTGTCCGTCCCCGTTTCGGCACAGGCCGACGACGCGGGGCTACACAGGTGGTTAAACCGGGGTAGTGTGTCTCAAAGCGCAACGAGCTTGGAATAAATCGTAAACGATCTCCACTATTAAAGACAGCGCCACGAAAGCTAGGTGAGGGGTGGTGTGGAACAGGAATTGGCGGGCTGGGTTGGGGGTTTTGGGCATTTCTGAACCAACTCATCTGCGGGCTGTGTTAGATTGACTCCAGGTGCGGTTAAAAAGTATTTATCGCAACGAAGAAGGGCAAGATCAGAAGAACCAAGAAATAACGTCATCAGATTTGCCGAGTGATTAACTATGCAAACCCTCTATTGAATTTAAGTTGGGTGCTTCGAATCTAACAGGGTATTCCGAGCCTCTAGGCGGGGTACAGTAAGCCTCTAGGCCGCTATACTGGCAGTGGAACCCTAGTAAGCGGCCGAAGTTATGGGTTAGGGTTTGCGTGCATAATCGATATCCCGCCCCTTATTGGTTCTTGGCTATGGCTAAGTAGAGTATTCGGGTTAGCATTCAACGAAGTACAACCGTCGGGCGGCGTGCGACACCAAAAGACAGGTATGCGGCCTGAGCCATAGGGGTGTTATTCTGCCTTTTGCTGGAGGCAGGCCTGAGGCGTGTCCCAAAGAGTCGGGCACGCCATACAATAGCTATTCCCCCATTCAGCAAAATCCTCCTATGAGTAGGAAATGCTTTGTGTAATGACAACTGCCGTTCAGACACGACTACCTTGAGAGCGCACGGGCCATCGGGGCAAGCTGCCGAAGTAATTACGTTGTCCGTTCATCCCACTGCACGAACTGCTTGCCACTTCTCGACCTGGATGGGACTCCCCCAGACGCGTGAGCCCATGCATATGGGTGTGAAAGCTTTGGAATGCTCACCAGGTAATGGAGGCAGCGTTGTATCAGTATTCACTGTCGAGCTGCTGTCCGGCACTAAAAGAAATCGTTGCCGACGAGTAGCACCAGTCAAGCATCAAGCTGCTCGGGCCATTCAACTAGCAAGCCACGTAATGATGTTTCACACTCTAACTAGCACTCAAGCAGGCCGCATGCATCAGCAAACCCGCGTACTCATCTCCGGATTCAGTAGTCAGGAAAATATTTCAGAATATATATTATAAACGCTATATAAAAGAACACAACTATAATACCATAGGGCTAAGTATAATAGTAGCTTATCTCTAAGTTATAAGAGAGGCTATTTCTAAGGAAGTAAGTTAAGTTAAATAGCTATAAGGTAATTATAAGTAGTTTAAAGTAATATTATAGTATATAAGTTTATTAAGAGATTAACTCTTAATAGTAAAATTATTATTTAAATTAGTTAATAAAGATTTAGATTATCTTTATACTATAAAGCTATTTTATATTTAAATACCTATTTATCTCTTTATTATAGTTAGCTACTTATATAACTTAGTCTTAAGTATCTTAATTATTACTTATATTACTTAGTCTTAAGTACTTTAAGTACTTTATGTAATTATATAAATATATATCTTAGTTATGTATCTTATAGACACCTCTATTAGGCCCTTTTAGGCTTTTAGTTTAAGTTACTTTAGGCTCTATAGTATTATATTTCCTTATTTATAATATAATAGTTAAGTAATAAGGGTATAAAGATAAAAGATAGTAAAAATTAGGTAAAGTAAGTAACTTACTTATTTAAGTAACTTATTTATTTAAGTAACTTATTTATTAAATATTAAACTAGGCTAACTAAACTATATTTATCTTTTATATTTAATAACTTATAAATCATACCTAGGCCAGCTAAATTGCACCTATCTGTAATATTTAATAACCTGTGAATAATGCCTAGGGTATGGTATATTAACATGGCACTGCATTAACGCACGTGGGCAATGAGTGGAGGAGATAATATAAACAAACGACGCCGTAGCCATCTAGCGTCGGTCGCATTTCTTCAAGGGGAAGTTAAACAAGGGCATGCAGATGCTTGGTCAAAGTCCACCAGCTGACAAATTGTTGCCTATCAACTGCCGTGCAATCCTAGCGCACTCGGTGACTTAAAAAAACCTCGGCCGATCCCTTACAGCTCTAAGAACAGAGGCGAGCTAGATCAACTGGAAAAGAACAAATACCTTTCAAAACGATAGAAAAGATATTCTACTGCGGTCGGTCATTGCATATAATTATGTTACTATTCACAGAATTCTCCACGTTTATTCCGCAGCAGGATAACGATATAAGTCATGGGGCTCTGCCGAGGTTGATATAGAGCGATGGCAACTTGCGTCCACCACGTCGGCATCCACTTGGCACCGCGGTATCTATCCCTCCTAAAGTTTATTACGATTTATGCAATTTCTTGCTCGGTTAAAGCTACAACGGTGTGCCACTCTTGTATGCTGGAAAGGCACTGTATCCACGGTAACGTTATGGTATAGGCAGTCAATTTCCATTCAATCTATTTTTTTTTTTTTNAGAAAACGCCGTTTTGCTACATCTTGACAAGCTTGCGCGCTGGCTTGATTCTTACGTATGCTAAATCTTAGACGCACGCGACACAATAAACTCTATGGCGTCTTGTGCATGGTTTCTAATTTCATTGCCATGTACTGCCGAGTTATCACCCGATGCGCAGTATATGTCACCATCGTCGCAATAGCTCGCAAAAACATCAGTATAGCGGCTTAACAACTCCATACTGCCTTCGTTGCTCGAGCGTGAGAATATTCCCTCACCTGGTCCATCTGCTGCGGTTCCAAAGTCATAGGGTTGATTCGCAGCAAAGGCTGGGTCGCCAAAAACCGTTACAGCGGTGACTGGGAAACGAATGTTAGCCGCAGGGAGTTTACGGGATATTTTTGTTTGGTAAACAGATGACTCACTGTACTTCCTGTACTCTTCGCTAAGCGGAGTTGGCTTTAAGATGCCACCGGCTAGGGTATCCGTCATAACATTGCCTCCTTGACTGAACCCAATCAAGACAATGCGACTCTGCTCGCCACACTCGTCTACATAACTTTCAATCTTGCTCTTGGTATCCCTGATCCCGATTGATACCGACTGTGGATACAAAGGTCCCAATCCAAAAGCACTGGCTGGGTAGTCGACCGCGACGCTCACCGAACCGCGGACTCTGGCGGCAACCATGTCGGCGACCTGGCCGGCTTTTCCCTGGCCCTTGGGCTCATTTGTTCCACGGGCGACAATCATGTACAGCCCTTCTACACAACCATCGGCTTGTGGTTGTATGGGCATTGCGGAAGTCAATGCCGCAATGGCTAGCGAAGCAAGGGCCGTGAACACCATAGCTATTCTGCCTTGTGTCTTGGCGAATTTGCATAGGAAGAAGGCATATAGAAAACAACTGAGAAGCCTCAGCAGGTAGAGAGGGCTATTATTCCTTTATATTTGTAAAGTGAAGTACATCTACAGAGCTAGACTCTTTCAATCGACGTTGCTTTAGATGAGCTCGAGTCGTTCTGCCTCCGACATGAGGCTGGCCCACGCAAACGTGCAGGCGCACGTGCGAAGCACCACCTCCATGAATGGATCAATAAATGAAAATTGTTATTACTATCAAACCCCCGTGGCGCAGTTCTGGTTCGTCATATGATGCTCAAACTAAAATGGCGCTTTTGCCAATTCTTTTCCTCCAATACAACCCAACTAGTTAATTTCTAGCGGTTTAATTTCTAGCGGGGGTTATATCATGGAGTGACTGTCGTGCTTTAGCCAATTAATTGTTCCCAGCCAATTCTGATAGTGTTTACGGCATGGCTTCCAGCCTCGCAAAGGCGCACCCTGTCGATCCTGGTCAATATTTGCAATTGATTTACGTAACCGTTACTTGGAATTGGCGGCGCATACACGCCTCTGATTTGGCTGATGCGCGCGTCCCACTCGCCGTATCCCAGGATATCCACAGTCACCTGCCCGGTGGTTCCACCAAAAGTTGCATAGCGTAGGCTTGTGAGCTCTTTCTGTCCATGGTGTTGTTGGCGAAAGATGCATCGCTGGTGACCATAAAATTATCGCCACCTACAAACTGTAGTGCTAGTGCTTTTATCTTCCTTAGATAAAGGAGCACTCGGTCTGCTGTATTCTGGTGTTCTAGCCCCGGGTTGGCTTTGAACCTGGCCAGCCTTAAGACCGTGAAAGCTACATCAGGTCGTATGATAATAGTGGTATATATTATTAATCTAATTTTCTTTTAATATCTTTAAATTAATAATAGACTTACTTGATCTTTATTTAGTATAAGCTCTTCTTGCCTTATTAGTATATTATATTATTAATCTATTTAATTAGTAAGGTTAGTAATCTTATTAAGATAATTGGATTAGGATAGCTAGATGAGTTTCTTTAATGTCTCGTATGGTTTTAATACTGAGGCACTATTATAACGGCATTCCCCTAGTTAATTTATATTGTTTTCATATATCGTTTATAAGTCTTTAAATCTCACTCTCTCTACCTTTCTTGTATACCAGGACGATGTTATCCAACTAGCGTATATGATAAGTGAGCGGGCTAGACAAGCAAGTGGACCACTCACTTATTATGTACGTTGGTAAAATATAAGAATCCCTCATTTAGTTATATAGTAAGGCTTATGGGGAATGGTATTAAATCCTCGCTCTTAAAGTGTAGTATTGAGGTCTTTTACCACTGTGGCGTCACTCTTAAGCTGTACCGCGCCTTTTGGGGCTTCAGAATGGTTCCTGGTTTCCGGTAGCCTGATGGCGTCCGCATATATACATTGTTTTCGAGTTTTGCATTAACAAACGAGCTCTTCCCCCTTTTTGAATTTCAGCGCCCTCGATTTACCACGCCTCATGAAATCTATTTCAAGTCGGCGCCAACGGCGTCGGTTCACTTCCCGACATAGGCTCAGCTAACTAAACACTACCCACGTCCGTGGAATAGCGACAAACAAGACGTCCCCAAATTCTACACTCTCAATCACCACGCAGCTTCTCCGGTTTTGCGTCAAAATACTAACGTCACTTCGCAGCGCGACCGGGTCCACCTGTAGTAGTCGCCTAGCACACCCAGAACAGCTTAACTCGGCCGCCAACGGGGCTATGGTAGCGGTAGTAGTCCTACAGCCGGCACTATCTACAAGTATTTAGTAATCAGAGCACTTGCAGGCAGAGTCAAGAGCCGTAGCTCCGGTGAAGATGGCCTTGATCTTGCCGATCTCCTGCTTGACCAAGCACTGCAGAGCAGTACAGACCTTGCTAATATACGGTGTCGATGACACTGTCGTCGCCGGCATTGATGTTAGCTGGTTGGGTGGGGATGAGTTCTTAAATTTGACCAATATTCTCAATACACATGCAGCTCATGGCCATAGTTCTTCAATCTCAAATATAGCAAGGCTCTGGCAAGGTAAGTATTCGGATAGTACAAAGATCACTTAGTTGAGCTTTTGTCCGAAGCTGTCAGATGTACTTATTGGATATGTCACAGTATGAAGGTTACATTACGTTCACGGAAGAACGGAGAGTACAGTTGAACGACCCTTAAAGATGCTTATACTCTGTCACCATGTTTCCACAATCCCCTCAAAGGTACCCTTGTCGGGAATACATAAGCCTGGCTGGCTCCGAGGTTCTAGCCGAATGGCCTCATTGACACTGCCGCCCATACAAAATCCCATGGCCAGCGAGCCTCACTTCATAAGAGGCCATTTTAGTGTCGTAATGCCCCAACCCTGGAGTTCCCCCTTCGCTGTAGGAGTGTACTTATTGGCCTTCTAGTTCAAATACAGTGATGTAAGTTTTGCAGTTTCTCTCATACGCATTGAGAGTTGGTCGGTTGAAACAGAGGCGGTGGTTGAGCAGGTACAATGCTGTTTCGGCGCCATCGGTACTCACCGCAACCGGCCCGCTTGGCAGGCGTATTTCCCCCTAACGCGGCGATAGGCGAGAAATTGCATCAAAATATCCCTTGCTATCAGCAGTAATAGTTCTCACGTCAAATTCACATGCAATACAATCAAACATAGCCAGGTTAACAACGCCATATTGGTCAGAATGCGCATGGACTAGTAAAGCCAAGATCTACACCTTATCGTCTAATGGATCCCGCAGCTGCCGAAAAACATCTCCCGTAACTTTGTTTTCGAGAGTCTATGAACCTTGTAGCTACCTGCGCTAGTATAGAGAGAAATGTTGAGGGCCATTAGGCATCGCTGCAAGGTATCTCGTTCCCCAACGCATTGGTGGCTACAAAAACGACAATCGCATGAAAGATTCAAGGCCAGGGGAGAACGGAGCCTAGTTTAATTAAATTAACCTTACGCGTTACAGAGTTAGCTTGTACTCACAATCGCTGACACTCGCTCCAGCGGTGGGCCGGAGCGGATGCGGAACATGTCCAAGCGAATGAAGTGCTTCGCCGCAGCTACACCTCGCGTGACTTAACAACAAAGCTCCAGTACGCACGGCGATCTCCATGTCAGCCCTGAAGGATTCGAGTGGTACGTTAGGCTGAGTGATGGAGAGAGCTTTGGCCGGGCTTCGATCATAAACTCCCCAACAATTTTGTGTTCCCCGCCGTCGAGGTGTCATGTGAGTATACCAATGACGCGCAATGTATAAGCCAACAATTTGATGTTCCCCGCTATAGATCTGTCATGTGAAAATACCAATGCGCATAGGCAAGTGTGGACAAGGCTGGCGAGTAATAGGCACTAGAGCTGATTGTACCGCGGGGCCCCGGTGCGGAGGCGGAGCTGCTCCTGGGTAGACAAGTTCCGGTGCGGGGTACGGCGCTCCAAGGGGGGGGCAGCTCTCAATCAGTCTATAAGTGGCTAGTTGGTTTGGCAGCCCATGTATTCTCATAGCGTTAATATATTATAAAACCCCCGTGCTACGCCCAGCCGCGTTCGAAGTCGATAACAACGGAAAAGCCGGGCACAAGACAAGCGATGACGGCCATTCGAGATTTTCCTCTTGCTTGGATTTTAGGCACCAGCGCGGTAGGATGCGCCCTTCCTAAACTGTTGCATATCAGCCTTCCGGAAACTGGGTTACCAGAAGCATGGGTTTACGCGGCCATCTTTTCGGTCATCTTCGGTCTACAAGCTGGCACATTTGCACTGTATGCCGTCTTTATCTATCCATTTTTCATTTCGCCTTTCCGCCACTTGCGCTCACCTAAAGGTGGGCTGCCGCTTTGTGGACATGGGCGAGACTTGCGTCTATATGGCCCGGGCCACATGGCTAGACAATGGTATGCAAACCTTGCCTTTTGCTGAGCAACCTACTTTCCATTTCATGAAGTTAACCAGTGGGCCAGGTACGCGGAAAATGACGACGACAGCCTCATGCGCGTCCTTTGGCATGGCAATCAAGAATTCATTTTTGTCCGCTCGCAGCATGCCCTTGCCGAAATCCTCGTGAAAAACAGCTATCAATTTGAGAAGCCCGAATTTATTCGTGGCTTCCTATCATTCCTCATTGGCTGGGCACTCCTCACAACCGAAGGAAACGAGCACAAGAAACAGCGTCGAAATATGCTTCCAGCGTTCTCGTTTCGCCACATCAAAGACCTTTACCCTCTCTTCTGGCAAAAGTCCTGCGAAGGTATTGCTGCCATGACTGCTGCGTACCGAGAAAGCTACCAAGCCGCAACGGGTCAAGCGGAGATGGAGATCTCGGCTTGGTCCACTCGCAGTGGCTTGGACATCATCGGTCTAGCCTCAACTGGCATTGACTTTGGTGCTATTAAAGATGCCCACAATCCTCTGGCACAGAGTTACTATTGTCTCAACCCGTCTCCGTCCGACTTTGCCCTTATTGGCCTGCGTGCATTTATCCCCCAGTGGACCATACAATATCTTCCCATTCCACGAGTATGGTCCATCCAAAGAGCCGCGAAGCACATCCGAGGCGTTTGCGCGGACCTGGTAAAAGACAAGAAGAGACGCCTAGCAAATAAAGAGGATATTGGTGTGGATATCCTCAGCGTGGCGCTATCCAGTGGTCTATTCACCGACGAGAACCTGGTCGATCAAATGATGACCTTTCTATCCGCGGGCCACGAAACTACAGCCGCATCACTGGTGTGGGCGATCTACCTGCTCGCAAAATATCCTCACATGCAAGAGAGACTGCGGACAGAAATCCGGGAGAAGCTCCCGTCTCCTGACAGCCCAAATCCAGAGATAAACAGCACCGATATTGACAGCCTCCCATATCTTAATGCCGTGTGCAATGAAGTTCTCCGTACGCATGGTCCAGTCGCAACCACAATCCGCGAAGCGACTGGCAACACCACCGTGCAGGGCCAGTACATCCCGCGCGGCACCCTTCTCATCCTCCCCATCTGGGCACATAACACAGATCACATGCTCTGGGGGCCCGATTCTCACGAGTTCAAGCCAGAGCGCTGGTTGAGTCCGGAACTGGGAGGCACCAGCAAGACCAACGCAGCCAGTGGTGGTGCTACGAGCAATTATGCTTTTATGACCTTTATCCACGGCCCACACAGTTGCATTGGCGGAAACTTTTCCAAATCGGAGATGGCATGTTTGCTTGCGGCCTGGATTGGCCGATTCTCGTTTGAGCTCAAGGACAAATCGTTGCTGGATGAGAGAAATTTACACATCAACCCCAGTGTCGTGGCTAAGCCTGAAGGCGGGTTGAACATGTTAGTCAAGGTGGTCGAGGGCTGGTAGCAGCCTTTGTTTTTACCCTTCTTTTTGACGATGAAGAAGGTTTCAGTAAGCCCACCCCGAAAAGTAATAAGAGTAGCTTTATGCGAGGGAATCTACAAGATCACACCGATATATTAGGTATCAATAAAGCGGACTGAATATTACAACATCACCAATAGCAGTAAAACCCGTCATTCGTTAGTTCCCCGCTCATTCTTATCGATCAGATTGATGGTAGGGCTTAATTTAGAAAAATTCCAGATCTTTCACAAAATTTATCTCCACTAAAGAAAGCTAAATATCCATAGCCGACATTATGGTGAGCCTCTATCAGGACTTTTAAGCGATATATTTCTAGTTCCGTGAACCGTTCACTGCCACAGAATGAGTCCACCGGTCTGACATTGACGAGATAAGCCATAGGCAAGCCAGTGGCTAAAGCAGACCAAGTCGCAAAAGCAACTAAGTACAGCTGAGGACCACTAGCCATCAACTTCCAGATCCAGGCAAAATGGACAAAAGTTGTTCGCGGAGGACTGCCAAACATTAGCGGGTAAGCCGAAATGTCAAAGCGAGAGTCACCAACTTGATAGCCACGAGGCTACTTAACGGGTCGACAAAAGGCATGAGATGGCGAATAACTCTCTATCAGAACCCCAGCTATTTACTAGGCCTCGGCCTTGCTCGCCGCCCATCGCTCAGCGGGAAGCTCATACAGTGCATCAAGCTCCTCATACTCGGGATGCTCCTGCGGCGTCTCCGTCGGCACGTCCTCCACGTATACAAACCCCAACCGTTCCAGAGTCTTCCTCGTCGCCGTGTGCATCCTCATAGACAAGGCCGTCATGCGTCTTAGCTTCTGCGACGCAAAAGCGTACTCTAAAACCGCTAAACCGCCGTCCGACGCTAGGCCCTTGTGCCAGTACGCAGGGAGAAGCCTGTACCCAAGCTCCGCCTCCCTTTCGGCCCCGTCTCCTTCGGCGGGTATCAGCGCCCAGAGACCAACTGGAGTGTCTGTGTCGCGAAGTGAACCAACCCAGACACCGCGCGGCGGCTGTCTAGCAGCCATGGCAAGGCAGCGGGCGTGGGACGCAACGATTTCGTCGCGCGTGGCGGGCCGGCCCATAATATAGCGCTGAACTTGGGGATCTGCATTTATTACCATCTCAAATGGGAGATGCTCGTCCGACAAGGGGACGAGGGTTAGTCGCTCTGTGGATAGTGTTGGCAGCATTTTTATGCTGGAAAGTTGCGACGTTGATTCGGGGATTGGGTTACTGGTGAGAGTCTGCGAGACTGAGTTGACAATTTAAACTAGCTCGAGTCAAATGTAGGATGGTGTATGTATGACTCACATGTATTCAGGAGGGTTACTAGTCAATCTCCACATACTACACACCCGCTCTGCTAAGGGACGGTGGCTTCTATATAGTGATGGAGGAGTCTGTTTATTCAGAACTGAGTCCCGTTGAAAGCTGCGGTGTAGCAGGCAGAGCAGCATTGTAGGCGGTTTGCAAGCCCGGTCAGAGATTAACTGCCAACTGTAGGACTAGGTTATGGCTTTGATTGATTCATACCTAGGCGGCTAAACTAACTGTGCTAGCTTTAATTCTTTGTTTATTGTTTATGCAGGTTCATATCTCTATTTTATAGCCTGTAATATTTGGTTTCTTTTAATATCCCAACGATCTAGCGGCTGAATTATTTCCGTGATCTGATGAGCCCCTAGGTAACCTTTGATCCTAATCGGGCGCCGCCTGATCCTTGCCCCCTGTGGCCGCGCAGTGGCGTCTGATGCAGGCCGTATGCAACAAGTCAACGACAAAGTCATCAATTTAAACAGCTGCTCGCAGTGGAAGAATCCGGACGACTTCAATAGCTACATTATCTTTGTTCATGTTTCTTTTTCTCTCTTTTTCTTTAAAGCCGTCTCTGATGAGCCACATCCTTGCTGCCAGCCCGCTGATTTACTACGGCTGCCTATTCTCTGTACGCGAGGACGCTGTGCTTTACCTTGGCACCATGTGAAACAGAAAACAGGCCAAGCCGGCACACGGTCCGCGGCAACGTGAATTTGCCGCGCAAATCGTGCAGTGCTTTGCACGCTGCCTTCACAACGACCGAGGGTTGTCGAGCGGCGCTTGTACGACCAAACGCGTGCCCATCGCCGCTGCTGCCAGAATCCCCGTGCATTTTTCGTCTGAGTAGGCACTGCAGAGGTCAAACATGGTATTGCATTTACCAGCTTTACATAGCTCACTAGATCACGGTACGCCTGTGATCCCGTAGTGATCACGTGACCGTCTGTCTTAATTGAGCGGCCTGCAGGCGCCTCGTCAAGGCTCCCTGGGTCGCTTCCTTGGGCCGCCCTAGGCTGCCTTGTGTCACCTTCCATCATTTGTAACGATGGATATCTCGCGCAGCCGGTCAGCTGCCTGTCACTGTTATCTGCCTCGATTGCTAGCCTCACAACGTTTTAAGCAGAGATAATCGATCAATGACTGATTCTTCTAGCCTATAGGTACTATTGACTATCCATATCTAAGCATCGATATTCAGGCGCAAATTGTTAGTATTAACGCCGCAGACGTAATAGGTGCATCCACGTTTAGTCACCGAGTATATACTGGCTTCTAGATTCGTAATACGCCGCTCTTCTTTGACCTATATAGCGCCATTCTATAGTATATTTTCAGGGGTAAGTTTAGATAATAAAGGCAGCCACACTAAGAGCTGCGGCAAGACCTACACCCGCGGCGGCGGTATTAGTAGCAGTAGGAGCCTTACTCTTTGAGCTAGAAGCACTACTAATTGCCGTGGTACTAGTACTAATGGTTTGGTTTTTAACTTTTATACCTACCTGTCTAGCCTTATAGGCTAATATATTACCCTATCCTAAACTTTTACCACTAATATCTATATAATACTATTATACCTATAGATCTTACTATTATATATCTAAGTTGCTAAAAAGGTATTTAGATATACCTATTCTTTAGCCCTAATAAAGATAACTTTACTAAGTACATTTAATTAAGACTATTAGCTACACTGAGGATATATTACCTATTAATATAAGATATAAGCTTATAATAATTATAGCCTACCCTAGACTATACCTTATTACTTATCCCATCTAGGTATCTACACGAGCAACTATATGTTACAAACGCTGTACAAGGGACGCTACTGCGTGACCGCGGGGCTGAGCCGACCCCATGGGCAAGGCTCAGCGCGACCCAATTAAGACGCGAAGTCACGTGATGGCTCATTGGATTATTTAGATGATCTAACTATGAAGGATTATTGGGATAGTTAGATGAGCCAAATGATCCTAGAGAACAATAGAGAGATAGACGGGTACTTAAGGATAAAGTAGTTCTATAGTATAGGATAGTCTAGATCTTTATTAATTAATCTAAGTAATAGTTCTATTATTAAGAGTTCTACTCTTAATGGACTTATAAGCCTATGATACTACTCTATGTGCTACTTTATAGCCTTAACCTGACTCACTTCCTAAGAAACAGACTCTTCTATGACTTAGAAATAAGCCACTGTTATATTTTGATTAATCTTGTTTAGTGGGTTACCTTGAAACCTTAAGCAGTATTTGTCTTTTATAATGTCCACTATCGGTAAGAAAAACACCAACCCTACCGGGACCCCTACCTAGTAGCCTATTAAGGCACCTACTATAGACCCAATGGAGGATACCACTATAGAGGAGCTAGATAAAGAAATTATAAACCTTTAGAATAAAGTGGCATACCTTTATAAGTAGTTAGGGGAACTATAGGCTAAAGAGAGGAGGGTCTATAGGATACCTAAGTTCCTTAAACCCGATATATTTGATAGAATGAAGGGGAATGTCTATACTTTCCTCACTTAGGCTAAAGCCTACTTAAAGGTCAATAAGTCTATCACTAAGGAGTCGACTAAGATCCTCTATATTAGAAACCTTCTTACTAGTAAAGTAATAGAATAGTGGGAACCGATACTTAGGGATTACCTTAATAATAAAAAGCCAGATAATAAAACTACTAGGATCTTTAAAAATTATAGAAATTTTAAAGAGGTCCTATAGACGGCTTTCGGAGACCCTAATAAGGTCCAGACTGCAACGCGTAAACTGAAGGCCCTTAAGTAGACCGGTTCTATATAGTATCTAATCTGGGAATTTCGATACATCTTGTCTTACCTTAATTGGGACGATGATAGTACTATAGAAATACTATATGATGCCTTGTGTGAAGACGTGAAAGATGAAATTATAAAGGAGGATTGACCTGACACCTTTAATAAATTTGCTAGTAGAGTCATTAAAGTCAATAACCGACTATATACTAGGTGACTTAAACGCAGAGGATGTAGTAATTTTAAAGCCCCTATATAATAATAATAGCTTAACTTAGGCAAATAATAAAACGGATTTATAGCTTATAGGACTTACCTAGGACTAATAGAACTTAATATAGTAAATAAGAAAACCTTTAAGTATTATAACTATAGAAAACCAGGACACCTAGCTAATAAATATAAGGCACCTAGGAAGAACGCCTAGAAACCCATAAATAAGGGACAAAACATTAGTATAGCTAACTATAAGAAGTTACCTATTTAAAACCTTAGTATGGCAAATAGTAAAGAATACTTCTTGGATATAGATTAATGCCAGGTATAGGTATATTATAACCTAATAACCGGTAAAGAATACTATAATATTTAATCTATTAGCGACGTTAACTCAGAGAGTGAAGACTAGGAACACGCCACCTAACCCCCGGCACCTAATGTTGATGCACCCTAGAATTGGGAATCTAGGACACAATTAGACTCCCAGGGCTTTAATGAAAATTTCAAAGACTACTATAGTCTAATAGGGCGACGGTTCTATGAAAAAGGGGAACTTATATAAGCCACAATTACTAGAATAAATATCACTAACTTACTTATACTTCTCTTAAGCCTAGAAGAAAGGCAGGAACTACTATATATCAGTAAGGACTACCTAGAAGTGGAACTTATACACCGGAACCACACTATAATCTTATAGGCCTCGTACCCCTTCAATCACTGTATATAACACCTCTAGAAGAAGCTAGACTATCACTAGCTTCCTAGTTATAACCTATATAATAACCCACTTAAAGAAACCAATTTTAGGTACTAAAGAATTAGCGCCTAATTTAATAAATTTATTATAATAAAGTAAAATAATAAATTATATTATATTAAGGATAATAACCCTTATACTATCTAAGCTACGACCTTATAATATAAGGAGGGTAGAAATAGTATAGTGGTAAGGCGCTTACCTAGCCTAAGCCTAATTAATATAAATAGTAGATAAACTAACTATTACTAAAGCTCTAATAAAACTAAGAAGGAGAGAGCCTAAACTCTCTTTAATACCTTAAGGGAACTTAACTAGTCAGGAAATAATAACTATTATTATTAGTAAGACTGACTCTTTAATAGGGATCTAACCGGTCTTTATATACTATAAATATTAGTAGCACTAAATATCTTATTATTAATATTTTTATTAATAGAATAGAAATTAAGGTAATAATAGATAGTAGAGTATAAGGAAACTTTATCTTACTAGATCTTATTAATAGATTATAATTGCCTTAGTATAAGAAAAATAAGCCCTACTGACTTATAAACATAGAAGGAGAAAATATTTAGTATAGTAATAAAGTAGTAGATTAGGAAACCGCACAACTTCCTGTCTCCACCTATAGCTGAAATTATTATTTATCTCTTAATATTATAAAGATCTTAATATATAATATTATCTTAGGGTTACCTTAGTTATAGGCGAGTAATCCTAGAGTTAATTAGAGAATAGGCCGACTCTAATAGGATATACTAGGATATGACTATAGTAGGAAGAGTGGCTTAAAGAAGGCACCTTTACTAAGTTATAACTGGCCTTAAGGAATATATATAATTACCTAAGAGCTAAAAGCTAGTATAATAGAGATTCCTAAGGAATACTTAAAGTATAGTAAGCTGTTTAGTGGAGAGCTAGAAATAGGACTATTAGAATATTTATATTAGGACTATAAGATTAAACTCCAGCCTAATAAGGAACTAATATTCTAGAAAGTATACTCCTTAAACCTAGAAGAAGATGCTGCCTTTAAGGAATACTTATAGGAAAGTATATATAAAGGATATATTTGACTATTAGAGTCACTAGTAGGATACCTAATCTTATTTATGAGAAAATGAAACGGGAAACTACGAATCTGTGTCGACTATCGACGACTAAATGAGATTATAATTAAAGATCACTACCCGCTATTACTTATTATGGATCTATAAGATAAGATCAGTAAGGTGAAATAGTTTACCACTTTAAACCTTAAAGGTACTTATAACCTAATATATATTAAACCTAGAGAAAAATATAAAACTGCCTTCTAAACTATATGAGGATATTATAAATACCTAGTTATACCCTTTAAGCTAACTAACACTCTAGTAATATTTTAAAGAATAATTGACTTTATTCTATAAAAGCAGATAGGATGAATTTATATAGTATACTTAGTTAATATCCTTATCTATTTAGATACCCTAAAGGAATATAAATAATATATCTATAAGATACTCTAAATCCTATAAAATAGTAAGATATTAGTAGAACCTAAGAAATACCAGTTCTATAAATAAAAAGTCGAATTTCTTAGATATAAAATTACTTTAGGATAAGTCTAGATAAGCCTATTAAAAGTGGCGGATATTAAGGATTAGCCTACACTAACTACTATTAAAGAAGTTAGAGGATTCCTTAGATTTATAAACTTCTATTAAAGGTTTATATATAACTTTAGTAAAATTATAATACCCCTAATAGGACTTACTAAAAAGGATACCACCTTTAAATAAGATAATAAAGCCAATTAAGTATTTAAAACACTTAAGAATAAAATCCTAGAGGAACTAGTACTGGCTACTATAGACCTCTTAAAACCCTTTAAAGTAGAAACCAATATATCTAACTTTATACTCGGCGGACAACTAGGGTAATAAGATAACAAGGGGCGGCTATACCTAGTAGCCTTCTTCTTAAAGAAACTCAATAGACTAGAGGAATAATATATTATATTAGATAAAGAACTTATAATAATTATTAAAGTATTTAAAGAATAGAAATACTATCTAATTAGAGTAAACTATAAGGTAAAAGTCTATATAGACTATAAGAATCTTACCTCTTTTATAATAATAAAGGACCTAAATAAACAATAAGTCAGATAGTATAAAACTCTTATAGACTATAATTTNAAAATTATATACTAGAAAGGATTTGAAAATAGACAAGCTAATACACTTAGCTGAAGAGAGGATTATAAATCGGAATAATAAGTAGATAGTAATCCCTTATTTATATTAAATAAGGATAGGAACCTTATACTTAATACCTAAGAACTTAATACAACCTAGTAAGTAAAACTAGACAAAGAATAGAAATAATATATTACTATATAAATTAAGAATGACCTATACCTAGATAATTGGGAAATAAATCCGTTTATATAAAAAGAAGGTAATAACTTCTTATATAATAATCAGTAGTATATTCCTAATATACTCTAGGAGAAACTGGTTAAAGAAATATATAAATACCCGCTATATGGACACCAGGGTGTAGGGAAAACTATCAGTCGATTATAATGATTATATGATTTTCCAACTAGTAGAAAACTGACGTAGGAAGTCGTTAAGAACTGCGATATCTATAATAAAGCCAAATCTAGATAACACATACCTTATAGAGAACTATAACCGATAGTACTATTAGAATAAGTATAGTAAATAGTTATTATAGACTTTATTATTAAACTACTGCCATCTAAAGAACTATTATTAGGAGCTATTTATAATAGTATCTTGGTTATTATAGATAAACTTATAAAGTATGCCTACTATATATTATATAAAAAATCTAGTGATACTAAAGAACTCACTTATATATTCTTTAAAATAGTCGTTATATAATATACATTGCTTATATTACTTATATTAGACTGTAATAAGCTGTTTATATCTTACTTCTAGAAATGCCTTATAAAGACTATAAAGATTAAATAAAGACTCTCTACCGTATTTTACCTATAGATAGATAGCTAAACTGAGATCTTGAACTAGATACTTAAATAATATTTATAATACTATATTAACTACCAACAGGATAACTAGGTAGAATGGCTACTACTTATATAATAGGCTTATAATAGCTCTGAAATTAAGAGTATTAAAATATTACCATTTAAAGTAAACTATAGATATAACCCTATTATTAAAACCTATACACTATAGTATATATATACACCAGCAGCTATAATATAAGTAGTAATAATCACAGAAATATAAAAAGAATTATAATAAGAATAGATATTTTTATAGAACTATATAAAATACTATATAGATAAGAAAAGATTACTAGCGCTAATTATAAAGAGGGGAGATAAAGTTTACCTCTTATATAAAAACATTAAAATAAAACAACCTAGTAATAAGCTTAACTAGAAGAAACTTAGACCATTCCTTATTAAAAAGAAAATATTAGAAACTAATTATAAACTATTATTACTAGATAAAATAAGAATCCATCTAATCTTTTATATTTCTTTACTAGAAAAAGTACTTAATAATATTACTATTACTAAAGATATTATTATAGAATTACTAGGTGAATATAAAGTCAAATAAATACTTAAAGTACGAGGAAGTTATAAGAATTATTATTATCTTATTAAATAGAAAGGATACCTAAACTCCGAAAATACCTAGGAACTAATTAAAAACCTCAAGAACTATTCAACGCTACTTAAGCAGTTTCACTCCTAAGGAAAGTATCCTAATTAAACATATAAATACCGTCTAATAACTCGACGCCAAACTCGGCATCTAAGGAATATACTAATATAGGATCTAGATCCTTAGAAGGAGTAGGAAGGACCCCTGTGGCCTTCTAAAGCTATTCCACTTCCTCCTATTCCATATATTTTAACTCTTTAATATTATTAATACCACATATAATGGCGCATATTATCTTTTTAAATTATAGTTTCTTTTATTTTTATAGGCGGTATACTTTCACGCTCACCTACTTAAGCTCTTCTTTAATAGCCTCTAACTTAGACTTAGCCTTTTAGTACTATATACTGATATAGTAAAGCTACTATAGGGTAAGAGGATTTATATTATAGTAAGACTAGTTAAGATAAATATACTTATAGTAATAAGATAAGTTAATATTAGACGCCTTATAGTTCTAAAGGCCTTAATCCTTATAAAAGGAATATATAGGTATATCTATTAAGTTAGTAAGTATTAACTTGAGGAGAGTGTTTTATTTATCTATCTTATAAGAAGATTTCTTAGAGTGGACAGGAGGTCTAGTGATATGGTTAGATGATATAATGATATATGATGGTAAAAGGAGGAAAAATACCTAGTACACTCAGCCGACCTACTATAGTGGCCTTGAGGATAAGACTAAAGGAAGGAGGGGTATTGTGTTATAAACGCTATATAAGGGACACTACTATGTGACCGCAGGGCTGAGCCGACCCCATAGGCAAGGCTTAGTGCGACCTAATTAAAACGCGAAGTTATATAATGGCTTATTAGATTATTTAGATAATCTAACTATAAAGGATTATTAGGATAGTTAGATGAGCCAAATAATCCTAGAGAATAATAGAGAGATAGACGGGTACTTAAGGATGAAGTAGTTCTATAGTATAGGATAGTCTAGATCTCTATTGATCAATCTAAGCAATAGTTCTACTATTAAGAGTTCTACTCTTAATGGACTTATAAGCCTATGATACTGCTCTACGTGCTACCCTGTAGCCTTAAGGGTTGGGATAGGGTGATATTAACTATCTAAGCTAGCTCGCTAAGGTTTTCTAATAATACACTCTTTAGAAGGGAATAGTAGGAAAGGTATATAGAAGGAAGGTATATTATAGAGGGTTGAAGGCTCTATAATTGGCTGGTTCGCTGTTGAGAGGTATATTATAGAGGGCTAGAGGCTCTATAATTGACGTTGAGGCGGTAGAAGACGTGTTATAGAAGGCGAGGGCTCTATAATTGACGTTAGAGGCGCTAAGAGGCGTGTTATAGAGGGTAAAGGCTCTATAATTGACGTTGGAGGCGCTAATGGGCGTGTTATAGAGGGTGAGGGCTCTATAATTGACGTTGAGGCGCTAAGGCGAGTGTTATAGAGGGCAGGAGGCTCTATAACCAATATCGAAGGCACTAGGAGACCTATTATAGAAGGCGAGGGCTCTATAATTGACGTTAGAGGTGCTGGGAGACGTGTTATAGAGGGTTATAGGGTTACTTAGGGTTACTTAGGGTTGGGATAGGGTGATATTAACTATCTAAGCTAGCTCGCTAAGGTTTTCTAATAATACACTCTTTAGAAGGGAATAGTAGGAAAGGTATATAGAAGGAATGGGGTATAGAGGGTTGACGGCTCTATAGTTAGTTGGTTGCTGTTGAGAGGTATATTATAGAGGGCTAAAGGCTCTATAATTGACGTTGAGGCGCTAGAAGACGTGTTATAGAAGGCGAGGGCTCTATAATTGATGTTGAGGCGCTAGAAGACGTGTTATAGAAGGCGAGGCTCTATAATTGACGTGAGGCGCTAAGGCGAGTGTTATAGAGGCTACGAGGCTCTATAATTGACGTTGAGGCG
>JANAKD010000969.1:0-10974 GCA_027627215.1 Lecanicillium saksenae | reverse complement strand
CATGTCTGCTGGCGGCGGTAGCGGCAGCAGCCTCCCTCGCAAAGTAGTCAGTCGTCGGAATTGAGCCGGAGGAATGGTTGCGCAGGGCAGAGGGACGCGGCGGCACCGGGGAGTTTCGTCGCTCGAGTCCAGTCTGGGGCACGCTGGGCGTGATATTCGGTCGAAGATAGGCACCGGCTGTGCTGTTGAACCGCACGCGGCCCTTTTCCTTCTTCACTGCGGCGGCGACGCCATGGGGAGACGAGGTTTCGGTAGGCGTGGTGACCTGCAAGTCGGCAGCTGGAGCTGTAGTCGGTCTTGGCCAGTCTTGGACATTATGAGACGTTGTTGTCTCGGGAGGTGCAGTTGATCCAGAAGGCCAATCACTGTAAACCGGCGTGTGGTGAGCAAAGTCTTCGTACTTGGGTCTGCTCTCGGAACCAGGGTCCGGATCCTCGGGCGTGGTCGATGCGCCAGAGTCTTCCATTGCAGCAACGGCAGCAGGGGTGCGGCAAGTCGAGAACCAACAGCGAGCGTGTAAAGCCGGGTTATCAGATATGTATGTGAAAAAAAATCACAGAAACACCCCGACAAAAACCCTCGAGTAAAAAAAAAGTGGCGGACGAATCCTACCGTTTATTACTAAATACTCGGCCGCCCCTCCACACGAGCTCACACGCCGGCCCCGGCATGGCAAGCCAAGGGCCTTGCTCACAGTCCACAAATTTTCAATGTCGATTCGTGCTGGGAGGTGGGGTTCACGGCCATTACAACATCAACACGACCGCGGACCGTGGCGGGCAAACCCCTTTGGGCACGTCTTGCAACCTTGTTTCTGTGTCGGTCAGGGAGAAAAGCTGGTGGACTCAAGGGGCGACGAGCAAGGACTCGGTGGGTTCTGATAACACTCTACATGCAGCGAGAGAGTGATGAAGATCCATTTCTATGCGAGCACCGTGGCAGTATTCCCGGCGAGGACTCGTGGCCCAGCGCCTTGGCTCCAGGTCCCTGGAAGTCGAGACCGTTTCTGCGTGGAGTCTGGATCCGTCCCAAGAGCGAGTCAGAATGAGTGCAGCGCCCGGTGGCCAGCTGCCGGAGTTGCACTAGGAGCACCACAGAAGTAGTCTGACGTCAAGTGGGTAAAGGGTTTTCTTGGAAACAATGGCGCATGTAAGACTTGCCTTTTTGCTGCGCCTTGATTTTAATGTTGCAGTATTTGGCAGTGGTTGCGTGGCTAATAGTCGAGTGGTACTGTGGTATCCAACTGTTGACGTTTTGTGATGCAATAACTGAACTCTGTTGGTGGCCACTTGTCTTGCACGCCTTGGCAGGAACCGCTAATTGACAGAAGCCTAATGAGGAACAGACATTGAGGCGAGCAGGAAAATCGCACCCAATAAGAAAACGCGGGGCACGCAGGGTCTTTCCGATCACGTTAGCGGACCAGCCGCAAGCCTCTCTCATGGATAGTTTAGTGGCCCATAGTGGTCCTCTGTTGCCCCTGCAGTCTGCTCGTCAGGCTTATTACAGAGCGCCATCGTGCGCTGTCTCCAGTCGCTATTATGATTCTTTTTTCTGCTCGGGGCAAAGTCCGTCGTTCGTGAAGCCGACGGTCTCGTCTCATGCGCTGACTCGTGCGGTTGTTTCCGCCACGACAGAAACTCAATTGATGCCAGTATAATCCTTTACTACACCTCTGATGCTTAAAAGCTGTTCATCCGTGAGTAGCCCCTATTTGTGATTTGCTGCTGCCTACCACATGCCTGTGGTAATTGAGCGCCGACATCGAAATGCAGATACCCTGTACCAGTAGGGAATAAGAAAAAAACAAACCCTACAGGTGGATCATGTGAGAAATTTGCCAAGGAGCTCGGATAATTGCAGACGCCAGGGTAAATCAGATTTTGGAGATTACCATCTTCATAGATGCCCAAAGTCATTTTATATCTACCCAATGCAGGCTATTGAAGTGCGTGCGCGATAGCCGGGGTCATCCGTCCGCCGACAGTGCACACATCTTGAGGCATGGTTTAACTTCAACAAAACATCATCAAAGCCCAATAGCCTAATAGCCAAAAGCCAAAAGACCAAAAGGAATTGACCAAAATAATAAAAAAGTCCAACTATGAGAAGATTTCGGGCTTATTAATTCCAATAATAGCACTCAACTGTGTGCGCTTTCCTATGGGACGCGTCGCTCCAGTCTTCGCCACGGTTGCCCCGCCAACATCCCGCTGTCTCTGGCCTCAACGCGACATAGGAGCCAGCTTCAATGACTTCATGGGAAAAACGCACCAACCTAGCAAGATGCCACGAAAGGCCACATACGGCAAGCAAGCAAAGGCTTCCAAAGCTGAGCGACTCTTTGCCGAGTTGCCCCAGAGCCCGGTGCGTAAGCCGCCCACCAGACGAGCAGCTGTCAAATCAAAAGACCCAGAGCCTGTGACCGTGAAGGACTTGACTGAGCACCTTTCCGAAATCCAAATTCGGGAAGGGAGTAGCGACATAGAAGAAGTGCAGCAAGTCGTCAGGAAAACATCAAAACAGGCGGAGCAGGAGGAGCCAGCCGCGGCGGATGAATCAGAAGATTCCACTCCTGCAACGAGTGACGCGGAGGACGACGTGGATTCGGAAGAAGAGCTGGAATATGAAGAGGACAGCTATGCTGAAACAACGCTCCGAATCCTGTCGTGGGAGGATGTGTGCCCCCGTGGTGACCGCATAGAAAAGATCGCCGAGGCGTCCTACGCCGAGGTCTATCGTGTCACCAACGATCGCGGCACCAGCATCATCAAAGTCATCCGCCTGCACTCCCCGATCAAGGCCAAGACAAAGGCGCAGGAGCGCGCAAAACTTGTGGATGAGGAGCCGCACGCAGAAGAGGACATCAATGGCGAGTTGCAAATATCGGAATGGCTTGCCGATATTCCAGGATTCGTCGTATACAAGGAGCGCTATGTCGTGCAGGGCAAAGCTACTAGGCAGCTTCTGGAGACGCATCAAGTGTTTCAACGGCGCATGAAGAGGCAAGATCCAGGTCGCGCACAGTTTTACCCATCTCCAAGCCGCTACTTGGACGACACGAGATTTCTGGTGGTGGAACTGGGCGACGCTGGCATTGCGCTCGAGGACTGGAAGCTGACGACGGAGAGCCAACTATGGGATATTTTCTTCCTAGTAGCAGTGGCGCTTGCACGAGCAGAGGATTTGGCCATGTTTGAGGTTCGTACTAGCATGACGACATGCCTGTTACAAAACAAGTGGTACTAACGAATCCACAGCATCGCGATCTTCATGAAAGCAATTTGTGCATACGGCAGGTTCATGAACCCCGCACCCGGCCACCCAACTCTCGGGGCCGCTTTTATGGCTATTCTGGGTTGGATATTACCATT
Source organism: Lecanicillium saksenae (assembly GCA_027627215.1). Taxonomy (NCBI): domain Eukaryota; kingdom Fungi; phylum Ascomycota; class Sordariomycetes; order Hypocreales; family Cordycipitaceae; genus Corniculantispora; species Corniculantispora saksenae. Next base: position 7,600 of record JANAKD010000969.1, on the reverse strand, counting down.
TTAGACTACGGACTGTCAAGAGCAGAGGATCTGTCCATTGACTATGCAGACCCCGTCTCGAACGATCTCGAGAAGGACCTCGGCTTCTTCACGAGTACACATGCACCGCAGTGCAAGGTGTACCGGCAGATGAGATCATTCCTGCTGCGCGCAGACCGGGTTTGCTTACCGCCTGAAGAGCACACAACGCCATATGCCAAGGGCATCGATGGACTGCTCTCGTGGGACGTCTTTGCCCCGTATACGAATGTCCTGTGGTTAGCGTACCTGTACTCGTACCTCAGCAGCAACTTTAGGGGGGAGAAGAAGGAGCTGCAAAATTTCCGCTCCACAACAGAAGAGTTGTGGAAGTACCTGAACCCAGACGCCAGAGATGACGTGCCCTGCTTTAGCTGCGCCGCAGATGTCGTCGGGTTTGGCGTCGAGGCCGGCTGGATCACCGAGTCGCAGCTGGCCGGTTCTGCGCATTCCATACTAGAGCGAGAGGAGAGCATCATCGTGTCACGGGATGACGACGAGGACGAAACAGCGTCACTGAGGCGATCGCCGAGGAGAAGCCAGTACCGACAGAGCATCGTGGAGTAGTCTGTGCGGCTGCGACTTTATCTGTATATTTCAGCATCGAGGAGTTTTGATGGAGTGTTTATTTTCATGGCGCGATATCATGGGTTGGTCATTGGGAGATGGGTCTTTGTATATTTAACTACGGATTTAAGCATAGAAGCACATGATACTACATAAATCGAAGACAGGCCGCGAGAATATCATGACATTGTCGAGCGACAGTATCAACAACCGCGACCAACTTCATCCCCCGTATGCAGAAGCTTTGAGATGCCGGGGACTGGCAGAAGCTGGCGTTATGCGCAGAATAATTATTTTATGATGGATGCAGACACACAGAGACACACATGGGGCAAAGAACTTGCCACAGAACAAAGAAAACAAGCTCCCGCCCGATTGAACTCACTGCAAGTAAGAAATCACTGGAATTGCCGGACAAGACTACCTGTACTTGCTGCTTTTTGCTAGCGAATCCTAGAAAGCCTCTACTCTCACTGGCATGACTGTCTGGGGCTGTTACCAGTGGCAGATATGTTCAATCATTCAAGTGTGGGTTGTGTGGTAGCATTCTCGACGGAGACGTATGATATAATGGCGAATCGCGATTACCAAGAGAACAGGGCGAGCGAGTTTACACGTCAGGCGGCGCGCATTCCATTGATTTCTCTGCTGGCCGAGTCCGTAATTGGGCTGGGGGACGGTCGAATCGTCCAGCTCTATTGAGACAACGTCGTGGTCCTCAGATTACAATTGGAGCAGGATGCGGCTCTGGCGGAACGAGATTGCTGAGAGAGTTTATATCCAGGGCAGATTCCCCACCATCGGACAGAACATGGATCGCGATGCGAGCAGATACTAATGTGTTGCCCAAAATGGGACGATTGGGTAGCTCTGCAGACATGGGCGATGCTACTAGGGCTTTTCGCGGCTTCGCGGAGAACTTGAAGGCCATTACCGGCTGCAGGATCACGCGACTACGAAATGGTGAGGACGATATTGATACAACCTGGATGTGATATTGACGTGAGGGAATCACAATGACAAGCTGCCCCGCGGGATCAGCAACCGAGCGCATGACGAATGGAAATGGCAATATTTCATAGCCAGTATCGAGCAAGAAACGGTGCGTGACGAATGGACATGGCAATACTTCATTGCCAGTATCGAGCAAGAAACGGTGCAGCTGGCCCGGCTGGAATGCATTGATGCTAATAATACAAAACCCGCGCCCGAGGTGTGCATTGATGTGGCAGCGCCATTTCTAGAAGAGGAGTCTAATCTCCGTGGGTTGGGGCGAGTGGGTTGAGCTGGAAGCTGGCGATGACAGCTGTGTGGTGTGTCGGCGGAAGCGAGGTGCAGGATAGCGGAGGTTGGAGGGGGACTTGAGGTTTGGTGGCAGAAGTGAGGGGGAGTAAAGTCACTGACTAACATATGCCATCAGATTGGGAGAAGCAGCCGACAGCCAAGCAAGCTTGTGCTTGTCTCTCCTAGCGGCCTCGGTCGACCCGCCTCAGCACCCCAATCACCCCTGTCGGGCCAAGCTTGGGGCGGTCTGCAGCGATGCTACAGGCGGTCGGCACGCTGGAAGTATCGATTTGGCTCTTGTTTAGCCTCTTCTCGGCGCTGGCCGACCTTTCAAAGGCACCGACCAAGGCAAAAGGCAGCCCCCNGGCCTGTGAAGACCTGCCGAGGCTAAATGTCTGCACCGCCCGAAGAAGCCGTCTCCACCACGCCTCTTTCTGCTTGCGAAAAAAGCCCGCCAGCACATGTTCGCCGGATCAAGTGCGCGTGGCTCGACCTCCCGTAATAATCGGAGCTTTCTCCTCAACAAAGCTGGGGAAGCACGTCTTCTCTTTTCTCCCCTTCCCATCACCATTGATATTCTCTCCATTGCGAGCTTCGGGATACTCGCTCGTGTGCAATTGCAGACTCCCAATGAGCGGTATACAAACCACCGCTCGTCTGCCATAAGCCGCCCGACCGACCGCCTGCCCAACCACCTCGGCAGAGCACTCCCTTGAGAGCACAACAGCAACGACAAAGGGCAGCCGCTCTCGCGTTCGCCTTGAATAGCAAAGGCCGACCAACTGCCGCCTCTTTTTGAATGTCAAACACATAGTCGTCTGCGTCTCCTCAAAACCGCCCGTCATGTCTTTCGACGCTTCCTACACGCCGTCGCTCAGCCCGACCGCGACGGCCAAGAGCAGCGACACCTTCGGACGCTCCCTTCTCTCGCCATCCATCTCGTCCTTCTCCTCTCCCGCCGCCCAGCGCCAGACGTCCCACATTTCCAAGACATATCGGCAAGCCTCAACTCTATTCCTGACGCGCCGTCTACCAGAGGCCCTTAGCACGCTGCTGCCGCTCATCACGCCCCCCTCCGAGGGCGAGCCCACGCCAGTGTCCGGCGCCTCACGCACCACGAGGGTCAAGGTGTGGAGTCTATATCTCACCACGCTCAATGCCATTGTGGAGATGGAGCCCGAGGAGGGCAAGTCGGCCTTTGGCACGCAGGAATGGAGAGCGCTGTGCGCCAAGGTCCGCGAAGGCACCGTGTGGGAGGAGGTCGTCAGGAATGGATACCACGGGTCCGAGGGCGATGTCGACTCAGAAGTTGTCATCAATCTGTAAGTTCCACCGCTCGCTTTACGCGTCCACCCCAAACCTTTTTTGTCTCTTCCCAGCTTGAACTAACCAAAAAACCGCCCATCGATAAACAGAGCCACCCTTCTGCTTGCCCATGCCCAAAACCAGACGCTCAATCAAAAGAAGCTAGAGACGTATCTCGCCACATGCACCGCGCCCAACTTGGATTTCGGAAACAGGCTCAACGGGGGTCGCTCCCCAGGGCCTCGCATGAGCCGCTACGCTTCGCCGGCCAAGGGAACCAGCGGCACAGATACCCCCCGGGATCTCAATGCCCGTGTCAAGATTCTCGAGCTATACACCCTGCACGTCTTGCTCCGCAACAATGAGTGGGATTATGCACGCGAGTTTATCAGCGTCAGCGCTGTCCTCGATGACGAGAGACGCGAAGCCTTCCTGCAGGCCCTCCAGAGCCTCCAGGAAGAGCAGCAGGAGAAGGAACGGCAGGAGCGCGAGGAACGCCAACGGCAAGAGGACCAACTGCGACGCGATATTGAAGAGGCTCGCCGACTGAGGGAAGCCAGCGAAGAGCGCGAAAGACGGCGTCTAGACGAAGAAAAGGCCCGCAAAGAAGCGAGTGAGACCGACTACGGCGTCGACCAAACTCCGAGTCCCAGCCCACGACGAGCAGCCGCAAGACCATCTTCTGGCTCAATATCGCGGCCTGCTGGCGGCCGAAGCGGCGCTACTCAAACACCAACTCTCACAGCTCGCGCGAGCATGGTGTTTAACCGTTTGAAGATTGCAATTGAGCAAATCGCCGAGACCCTCAACAGCAACCCCGTCATCGTCCTCAGACTGCTTGGTTTCATCGTCAGCTTGCTGATTATGCTTGGCCACAAGGGCCTTCGACAGCGCCTGCAACGCATGCTGGGTGCCTCCTGGGCCAAGGTCGCCGCCACAGCAGGCATGGGAACCAAGGTCAGCTACATCTAAGCTCGCGCCTTGACCCAATCCTCGTGCATTCACTGTACAATAACTATATATTTTTGCCACTGCATCCTTTTCGGAGTTTATTGCGGGTTATCTTTTTTGTTGGATTTTTTTTAACGTTTTCCTTTGTATCAATAATGACCAACCCAGTTTGCGAGTACAAGGAACTGCACTTTGCAAAAAATCAAGTTGCATATTAAATCAGAATATAAGATTATCAAGACTATTGTGCTTTGAGCTTCCATCTTCTTTTTGTCTAATTGTCGACAATTGCCGCTGTCGTATTCTTCACCCAAACGCCGTCAACTCCAGCCCATGCGAAAATCCAAACGTGTAATATGGTATTTGTTTTGTTACTTGGTCGTCGATAATATGCCACGAAGCGCGCCCCGACCTGGCCCGCCCCGTGGTTAGTAATTCGGCTGCCGATTTGTTTTTTTCTGGTAGAATAACTGTAAAGGGAAGTTGGGTTAGCAAAACGAACGTCCAGAGCGAGAGTGCGGAGTGGAAGTGTGCCAAACGAAAGGTTCCAACGTACATCTGTTCTCGAACTGCCCAGGTTTATAATCTTGGGGCATCCGTCGCGGTCCTTTTCGAGGCGCGTGCACTCAAAGCAGTAAAATGCGTCCGAGATACCCTCGCCGCCGCAGACGACGCACTTGTTCTGGTAGTTGCCGAAGCTGCACTCATCGCAGATGCGCACGAGGGTCGTCGGGCGGACGTACGAATCGCACACGGGGCACTTGCCGTCGCACTTGTCGCAGAGGCGGCCGATGGCGATGCCGGGTTGCTTGCGGCACATGACGAGATCGCTGGAGCGTGGCAAACAAGAAGGGTTAGCAAAAATCTTGCACGCAAAGCAGAGGCAGGGTGCGAGGGAAAACCGGGGAATTGAGACGACGTACGGGTGATGGCGAGACATTTTGACGGCTCAGAGAAATGCGCGCTTCGTGGCGGACGGAATCAGATGGGCGTCGTGTTGTGGACGAGGTTGTAGAGGGAAAGATGTGACCGTCGCGTGGGCGGAGAGCTTCTGTCGCAAAGGTTGTGTCGCCCGAGCTGAGATTTGATGGTAGATTTCTCAGCCTTTCGGCTGCCTGCTAGAAGGGACCTCGGTGGTTGGCCAATCATACAGCGGGGGCGAGCTTCGACACAGTGCAGATGGAATCACTAGCGGGGCCACTAACGACCACTGTACCGTACCTACCGCCGCCTGTCCTTCCACTGCGCTAACGTCGTCCGATGGCCACCAACGACACTTTTTTTTTCCTGCGACAGCTTCGGCATCTGCGGCAGCGCGGCAGTCTATACGATATGCTGTGAGAGAGCGATTGGTATTTGTACAGTCCCTCGAACGACACCCAATTTATATACGATAACCGAGGGAAGCGGTACGTTGTGGGAGGATGGCGTCTCCGGAACCGTAAGTACATGTGGTCGCAAACCATTGCTACAAGGAGCCCTTTGTACTGACTCTATCTCGACAGAATGGTGGCTGCAGACCTGCAGAACCGAGCAGATGATATGATGGAAATTACAAATACAGGCGACTCCCCGCAATTGAAGCGCAAGGCGTCCCCGGAGCCCGACGACCGCGACGAGATACCGAAGCGAACCCGATACGATTCCGACGAGGATGACCGAGACCGCGCAAGACGTCGTTCCAGGTCGCCTCGTATGGAGCCAAGGTCACCGGAGGAGCCTATCCCAGAAAGACGCCCCCCCNGTGGCCACGCAGGAGGACAAGAAGCGCGGCAGGCGTTTGTTCGGTGGCCTGTTGAATACGCTCAACCAGGGGCCGAGCAACTCGCAGCAGAAGCGTCGACAGGAGATTGAGAAGCGCCAGCAGGAGCGCATACAGAAGCAGGACGCGGAAGACGGCCAACGGAGGGCCGAGAGACTGGCGGAGCTGCGAACAGTCCGCATCAGAGAGCAAATCATCTTTGATGAGGAAGTCGTAAGTGCTCCGTGACCAAGCAGTAGCAGCTGTCCAGCTAACTAACTATGCTGCAGATGCGAAATAGGCATATCAAAAAGCTCTCCCTAGCGAGATACTTGCAAACCAAAGCAGAACCGAAAATTGTACGTTGCCGTGGTGCCGTGTGTATAATTTGGGGAGCTGGACCATCAGCTAACAGCAGCTTTGCAGTACTATCTACCTTGGCGCTGCACAGACGAAGAGCAAGATATCATAGACGAGCAACGGAAGCAGGCCAGGGAATTCGTGCAGAGGGAAGAGAGCGAATTCGAGAAGCGTAGAAAATGGCACGTTGAGCGGCATGGCGCTGCCGTTAGAGCACGGCCGCCATCGCCACCTCGAGAGCAGCCACCAGCGAGCCCTCCACCGGCCAGCCCTCCGCCAGTCGAGATGGCGGTTGACGAACCACTGCCGACAAAGGAAGCTCCTGATGCGGGTGAGAAGGAGAAGGAAGACGATGCACGGCCCGATACCCACGACGACGCCGGTGATATTGTGGAACACGCTGGGGAGGACATGGTGATTTACTGATCCCGGCTGGCTGCATTTGTAGTAATAGTACATACAGATACCTGCAGCGGCGCGCTGTAGCACTTGCATGAGCACAGAACAATGAAATACAAACAACTATACCGACATTCTATCAGAACTCCGGCTTGTTCGTGCCCTTGTAAGCTTGCTCGTTTACTTGTTTGAGAAAAGCTCGCAAGCTCAAGCGTGTGCTCACGATGGGCCAACGAATCTCGTGGGGGTTGAGTTGAATGACGACGACGTCATTGTCGCACAGCAGGAAGAGATGGCAGACCGATAAAACTCAACGCAAGCTAGCCACGCAGTATGGGGTGGGATAGGGGAGAAAAAAAATTGCGGCTTATAAATGAATCCAGTACATCAATTGGTGGCACTATTTTCACCTACGGAGAGCGCGTCTCACCTAACCAATCCGACCCGTTTTGCCGAGGCTCAACACAATTCAAGGACAAGGGTCGGCCAGTGCTAACTAGACGGTATCCAGCCCAAAAGTCCGATTCCCGCCTCCATTACACCACCACCCCGCCTTGCGCAGTGAGTTAGTTACATTGGCGGCGGGCGGCCGAGTGTTAGCAAATAGTAATTACAAGTCTCTCTTTTTCTCTTCTTGCTCTGCATCTTAGTTTTATATAAAAGCGGTACAGGTTCTTGTCCCAACCCCTCATCTGTTAAATCTCATCCTTTTCTTTCCATCGCATCTACATCGAAACCCTTGCCGCCATGGACACCAGCAGACTCAAGCCCAACGACCCTCGGGTCAAGAGCCTCTATGAGACGATTCGCGGCAAAAAGTACCACTACATTGTCGGCGAGCCCCAGGGCACCAAGGTCGGCACGATGCTCCTCGTGCATGGCTGGCCCGACATTAGCTTCGGCTGGCGCGTGCAGGTCCCTTACTTCATGTCCATCGGCTACCAGGTCATCGTCCCGGACAACATTGGCTACGCA